>JAUYWI010059023.1:0-16239 GCA_034780595.1 Parotoplana pacifica | reverse complement strand
CTGTGTATTGTTACCGCTTTAATATCATTACGTCTTTGTGTTTCTATGTAGAAATAGATTTTATCGCGTGAAGCTTCATTTAACTATCCTATATTAATGAACTGTTTTAAAAGTAAAAATACACATAGTAAAAAATCTATTGTTATATTGGTTACATTTCTAGTCATTTGCCTTAATTATACTCTATGAATTTATCAATTTCATAGATTTTTATACATATAAATGCTGTTTTTACGGTAAACAATTAATAAATTTTGTTGTCTATAAATTAAATAATAAATTTTGTATTTTGGTAAAAAAAACGCCGTTTTTTATGGGACAGCCTATATTATAAATGTTAATGTTGTCTAATTCTTTTTAAGTTTTCTAAGTGATAATACTCAGGTATTTTGTGCGAGTGGATTTTCTATCATTAACAATTGTTTCTTTACGTACATGTACATAAAATGTCATGTGTATTTTATTTAATCTTAAGTTTCGTATAACACTTTTTTAAGAGGAGAGGTTGTAGTATTTATTCATGTTTGTTTTAATGATACATAAATTATCTATTACGTCATGTATTACCTAACAAAAATAAAAGTGCTTGCTTAACCTACACGACTTCTAAGCGGGAATAGAGAAGTTACACTGTTAATTAAATTAGTTCACCATATGATTTTAAAAGAATCGTAAATTAATTTACATGTGCTCAATACCCATAAAATCAGGCGACTTACCTAATGGTGTTTAATATTGGTGTCCCTAGCAATGGATTTTCACAATTAGTTTAAAGGTATAGGTATGTAGAATAAATCTTTACTGCAGCAAACATAAAAATAAGAAATAATATCGGTCAAGCCTTCAACAGTACTAACATCATAGAAATGAATGTAATCCAACCAAAAGATGTGTAAAATATAAATATGGCTTCAACATCAAAGCAAAATCCCTTCAAGATCAAATCAAAACTATGTAATCATGTGTATCTTGTTCTACACCCAAGCTGATGTTAATTATTAATACACTGTAGATAGAATTTGTGATATTGATGAAAAACATATTGTAAATGGCATCTGCTATAAAATAAAAATTGAATATTCAAAAGTTCAATATAACAATCAATTAAAGAATTATTTACCAAAATAATGCCAAATTGTTTTGAAGTCTAAAAAATAAACCTTAATACAATACATATTTGTTTGGAATTCTCTTCGTTTAAACTTTATTGTTTATACTTAAAAAGAAATTATTAAAGCAAGTTTTTATATTGTCAATATTAAGAAGTATGTCACTTTCCATTGTTGCAACAGCAAATGTTTGTAAACTGCAACTTCCCAAATCATTTTTGGTGAATGTCATATACCACTAGGAATTATTTGACATCTGCAAAAAAATACATGATTTCAAATTTAATGAATAAAACACAATTTGTCTATTTAGAGGGCTTATTTTTAAAATTGACCTCTAGGTACCCATACACTACAATTAAAATCATCTAGACATCTCAATGATCATCAAGAATGGTTGATGCATAGATGATCAAGTGAAATGTCTAGATATAATCTTCATTATGCCTAGGAAAAAATGCATCAAATTATTTTTGCTGTCCAAATGATTTTGGTCAAAAGGCTTTTTTTGTAGTGTAGGATAAGATAAATTCTAGGAAACATAGTATATTATTATTTAGTGGCATGTTTAACAAGCCTCAGACATTTCACACATGTCTCCAAGTGAAAGACATGAGCCCAACAATAGATTCACAGTTAAATATGTAACTGAATTTGTTGTTAGGTTAGTTTCATCTACTGGGAAACATATGTGATATGTTTAAAGTTTGGCTTAAGTGTAATAGCCTCTAAAATAATTATCCAATTGAATCTACTACTGAATTTCCCATGAATGTATGACTAAGTAGGTTTTTTAAATGTAGGTAAAATAATTCTAGAAAAAAGGCTTTCTTTAATACCTGACTTCTTAAACAATACACATGGTAAAAACTAGCTTTAAAAATTAAAACTACTTCTAATAAATTTAATGTAAATAGAATTTTTATTCCTTAATGAAAACACTTATAGAGATTGTTCAACCAAAATGGTATATTTATAAAAATTCCTTAAATTAAATTTACAAATTTAAATGTTAAAATTTGTAATATGATTTTTTTACAGATTTATCTATTTATTATGAATTTAAAATGTGCTCCAATGTTAGTCAAGCTAACTGTCTATAGCACAAAAGAATACAATTATACAAAATGATAGAAAGCATGGATGAGCTAAGTAGGTAAGTAGTATGCATATAAGACCAAAAAATATAACTAATCAGTGGAAAAGAAATGAGTTTTTACAAGCTTTTTAAAATGATTATAGCCAGGTACATTTTAAATGATAAGGGTAAGTTATTCTACATTATAGGTGCATAAAAATGAATGCCCAATAACCAGTTCAGCTTTTATTAGGTATTATTATAATTCAGTTTGGAGTAGTGTTGTATCTGATATTTATGGAGGTTGTGCATAATGGAATGATATTACATACACTGGGTCTCAAAATGAATGTAATTTAAAAAAATCATAAATTCTTTGTTTATTTCTAATCAATAATTTAGTAGATAGCCCTTAAATGGGCTGTTTTTGCGTTCTCTGAAGGGGGGGGTCACTAATATCTGGTATTTCCACCATTGGCTTCTATAACTGCACAAAGATGGTGAGGAAGGCTGTCAATGTAGTTCTGTGGAAGAGAAGCCCATTTGTGCTGAATCGAACCTTGTAACTGGTTCAAATTCTGGTTGACTGTTCATCCTTTGCACCATATAGTCCCAAACATTTTTGATTGGATTTAAGTCATGAGATCAAGATGGCCAATTGAGATGATGGACTTCAGAAGTATCCAAGAAATCAACCACCCTTGCTGCCCTGTCAGTTGGTGCATTATCATCTTGGAATATGAAGTGCTGGGGTAGATTATCTGCTTGAAGAAAATTCTGCAGAGATTCTATGTAGGTAAACTGATAAACAGATGCTTGGAGTACAATCATTTCACTGAATCCACCTTTCCAAATGGCTCCCCATACATTGATGGAGTCACTTCCAGCTTGAAGAGAGTGGGTGATGTTCCTCTCATTGAATCTGTGACCAAGAATATGTCCATTGTTGCCAGTTTTTCTAAATCTGGACTTATCCGTGAAGATAACACTATCCCAGACATCTCTCCAGTGCCATTGACCACCTTAATCGAGTGACGGTATTGTTTCTGCTGAGAAAAGGACAGACAGCTCACCTACAATTTCTTATGCCAGCCTCCAATAGTGGACTAGTTGTCAAGCACTTGATAAATGATTAATTGTTGCTAATCTTGTAAGGAGTCGATTGGCTCTTACTGTTGTCTTTTTGGGCCTTCCAGTCTTCTTTGCAAAATTGAACTTTCCTCTGTTTCGATCTCTTAACCACCTGTATATTGTGTTTCTCCAGACATTCAACTCCTCTGAAATTTCTATCACTGACCCTTTATTTCTCAACAAACCTATTGCCAAACCTCTTTTAAAATACTTTTCTTCCTTTTGATTCATTCTGACAATTATGAAAAGTGGCTACTAACTGAATGATTATGAAGAATTCTATTTCTAAATCTTAAGTTTGACCTAATTGACTGTCTATTGATTAGCACTGTGCACTTGCTAAGTATTGCTTTATATTTGAATTGTATATGCCTGATCTGATTGAATGTTTAAAATATTGTGGCTTGCATGCTGCCTGAAAAGGAGCTAAGCCCATTAAACATAGACTGCATTTCTTCCAATCAATAAATTTCTTCCACTATGTTTAATGGTGATATTTTCATTCATTTGGAGAAACAGTGTAAGTAAGAAGACTGGATAATGTGTATACATTTGGGTGTTAAAATACAACATTTGTAAATAACACAGTTTTTGATGGAAAGCCAATGAAGTTGATGGAGAAGAGGACTGGTTAGTGCATTCCAGGGAGCTAACAATGTGGGCAGTAGCATTTTGAATCTGTTGAAGATGGTTCAATTGGTTGTTGGGGGCATTGAGAAAAAAAATGTTACAGAAATCAAGCTGAGAAGTAATAATGCCAAGAGTGATTTCTGTGGGAAGATGTTTCTTGAGCAGACATATTTTTTAACCATAGAAAAGAACTCTTGCAGACACTAGTAATTTGATCCTGGAGATTGAATTTTGTATTAAAAACCACCCTAAGATAAGATTTTGATGGATGTATGATGGTTATACAATGTTTAGTGATACATTCTGAGGGATGATAGATAAGTTATAGCTAATAATAAGTACCATAGTTTTAGAAGGATTAATGCATTTAGAAAATTTTAAATATTGCAATATTAGAAATTTTATACATCATATTTCTAATATACTTTAAAACTAGTTATTCTAATATTTTTATAAGAAGAATATGTATGTATATATATATATATATATATATATATATATATATATATATATATAATAAGACAAAATGTTTCAAACATAGATATCTCAGCATAATACATAATTTTAAAATTTGCTGAATATATTCATATGATAAGTGTTTCCTTGAATGAACAAATTGGCTGTGTCATCAGAATCAATATGTAGTACCTAACATAAGGTAGTTCAATTGAGGCTGAGTCATAGTAGATTGAAGGTAGTTTTTAACATGTTTGAGTGCACTAAATGACTTTTCACTAACTGAGTTTGTGGCTGAAAGAACAAGTAATAATTCAACTAAAGTGATTACTTCAGACAAATGTTCCCATTGGTCCTTGGGAAGGAACTTTAGCATTTTAGTCACATGATTACAACTGTTTCCAATAACCTGATCACCAAAGTTTGATGCCATTGTTTTAAGTTGAATATCCAGAGCCTGCAGATTGAAATCAGAATCATTAAAATCAGTATCAGATTCAAAGTCCTCAATGCAATCTTTTCTATACAGGCTTTTAACAAAGCTGCTCCATTATACTGTACTTTTTTCCATCTTGATCA
This sequence comes from Parotoplana pacifica, assembly GCA_034780595.1. NCBI lineage: Eukaryota > Metazoa > Platyhelminthes > Proseriata > Otoplanidae > Parotoplana > Parotoplana pacifica. The sequence goes on along the minus strand of JAUYWI010059023.1, from coordinate 11,256 downwards.
AATCTTTTTTGAATGCAGTTAGTTATTATGTCATGAGCTTCAAAGTACATTTGTCATGGTATCCAGTTATCAAAGAATGATGTGGATGAGCATTTTTTTTCCTTGGCAAAGAAGGTTTATCGATGACACCAAGCATGTTGTGTTTTTTCATCACATGTCAAAAGATTCTTCAGTTAGAATGGCTAACAATGTTTTAATCATCCTGCCCACCAACAGCACTCATAGATTTGCTGAGTTTGTCAGAATGGCCAAGGATAAGATGCCCAAGCATGCACCTAAACAAAAATTTGAAAGAGACTACTGAGTCTTTCACATACTTCAACAATTCTTCCCACAGTTGAAGGAGAGTTTTAAAGTTGTCCAGAATACTTTTTAATGAATCTGCTCATACTGTCTAGCTAACTGGACAAAGAACACAAATACCCAAAGCATTTGGTGACAATTCATTATGAAGCTTTTGAAACAGGACATTTCTTTTTGGAGATTTTTTCACTAATATAGTTATTTCCTTGGCAATGTCCAAGGCTTTGGCCATCATAAGAATGGCCCTCTTCATGTCACTGCATGATTTAGGGAATGGCCAAAGCAGTGGACATAGAGAGCAACACAAGTATTTCTTTTGCTAATGCACTTATTTAACCTTTTATAGCAGAGGATCTGTCAGAGCACTGTCCATGTAATTTAGCAAATGACAAATTAAATCTCACAAATATATCCATTAATATCCCAACTAGCTGGCTTGGCCTCTGTAGAGTCTGTTTGATACAATCCCAGAAACTCCTGATGGACTGCCATGTCAACCATTACCAAAATTTGCCTACTTTAATATCTGAAATAGTTTAGCAATACCTAACTAACTTTTAATCTACTTTGAATATTATGATTACTTTTTATATAATAAGATTCTAGACATACTAGCCCAATTATACTACTGAGGGATTTAAAAAAAAAATGAGAGTAAATATACTTCACTGTAAATAATAATAAATTCAAAGGGGCACCACTAATTATGGAACTGGGGTGTACAATTATTTTGTAAACATCTATCATTGTAGGAGCAAGAAGGGTTGCAATGATTACTCTGATACCACTGTTTTGAAATTTATTTATTTGTCAATTTAAGAAATACTATTTATCTTTCTTTTAAGCATTTATTTTCCTGAGAAAGCTATTATAAATAAATTAAAGTTAAACCAACTACATATTTTATTTTAAATTAATTGAAAAAAATGAATTATTGACTATTAAATGTTTTTCTTACCCCTTTTCTTTAGTTCTGGTTCAATCAAGTCTAAATCATGGTAATAAAATTGGACTATAAGATTAAATCCTTTATAATATAGTGGCTAATGGTCCATCTAAAAAGACCTAACTTTAGTGTGCTGTAGGTCTATCTATTTATAATTTAGATTATTATGTTTAAAATATGGCTTAATATTAAATGTAATTACATAAAGCAAACTTTAATATTTAACTAATAAATAAAATGAAATGACTATTATTCCATAATAGAATAATAAATATAAACTATGGTTCTATTAAATCCATGGCACTATCTTATAGTGTCAGTTTTTGGCATGAGTAGATTTTTTCTTTATAGTGTCAGTTTATATATATATTGTATGATCCATTACAATCAATATGCAAATGAGAAATATATGGAAGTGTAGCCCACTAAAAACCAGGCCTAATGATGTACAAATAGACACTGCCATTAAATACGAGGATGAATAGTCAATTTGAATGGTAAAATACTTACATCATCTGGGGATAAATCATAACAATCGGATATTTTGTTATACAGTTCACTAACTGATTTAAATGCCGAAATAATTCCAGTAGGACTTCCATGTGCTAATTGACAATGGAAAGTGACTGTGCTTTTTTTAGAGGTTTTATGTTTGTCTTGCATTTCCTTCGAGTTATTGATTTCTCTATTATTAACGTGATCTATATTTTGATATACAGTATCAGGAATTTTGCCATTATCACAGTGTTCATCGACATTTTCCCGATCTTTCTTAGATTTCCCAAAAATTGGCATTTTAAATAGTTAAACAGACGGTTAAATGTTTTAGGTCATCTGCTAATATAAAAATAGTTTAAATAAACATATATTTATTTGTTAATGGCAACCCAGTAAGAAAGCCAGCAATTATCAAACGTTAATTATTCTTTTCACCTAGTATTGCTTTGTTATTTTGATAATAGTTGATAATCAAAATGATAACATTACGTAATTATTCTCATAACAACCTCATTGCTTTAGTTGATCAAATACGTTTTGTCTATTATAAAATGACAAGTACAATAAGTAGTTGTTTTTATATTTATTAATAAGCTTTGGTTATGAAACTTTTGTGCACAGTTAATACAAACTTTTTTACGGATAACTGTAATAAATGGGTAAAAATAATAATAACAGGTTTTTCTAATTTATTATAATCCCTTGAATCACTAAATTTAAAATAGGTTTAATCATGATTGTCTACGTTTTTCATTAAATTCAAATTATACGTTTAAGCGTTTTATTTTTAAGTTTTAGATGCTTCTATAAATACTAAATAAATATTATAGTGCTAATAATGTTGTAATATAAAAATTTTACCCATTATTTATAAGCGGTAATGCCACTCAAATCAAATTCAACTGGAGGTCTTAATTATTTTGATTGTAATTGACTTGACACTTATATGGAATCCAATGCCAGATTATCCAATAGGCACAACATACACTGTTCCTTATCCTACGAAAATTAGTTGCTCAATGACATAACTACTTTTCATGTGATCTGTGTTTTGTATTGATGCTATTTTAGTATCATACCGGTCCAGAAGTCATATTATTTAAGTATAATGAAGCACGGTTTAGTTGTACCACTTGTGCTGTTATACATTTGCAACTTTCAGTCAGTCAATAGCAACAAGGATAGCTGTCCTCACCCCATGTGACAGAACAAACAATTATATTGCCTCTATTTGTGACACTCTTCTGTCAGCCAAATTGTATTGGTTAAACTGTTCCAGTCAATCTTTGTAGTGAAATGGGGACATGTTATCAACTTTCTCGTTTATTTACTTCATTTTCTTATTCATCAATATTGAGTTTTAATTTACTAATTTTGTGTCAGAAACCAATAACTGTCAGTTAATAACTATTAATTGTAAAAAGCAGATTTCCATTTGTGAAACCTTGTTATTATTGTATATAGAGAACATTTACTTATGACATTGTAACCACATATCAGTTCTATTTAAGTTTTGTTTAACATCATCAACTAATTCTTATTTTGGTGTTAAAGAGTTTTCTTTATAAACAAAACAACTAACGAATACAATTGATTTACGATGGTCGTCGTCTGCTGCTCTGTACCAGGATGCGCCTACACATCTACTGATGATACCTAAGCACTCGCCACCGCCCTTCTCACCAACCATGTCTTGGCCAGATTGTACCACATTATAATGCCCCTCGAGGCCCCAAACAGGAGTGACTAAAAGTGAATGGGACATTTTTCTCCGTGTTTGGGAATGGTTCAAAGAAGGTTCTCATATCGATGATGCACCGAACCTGGGTGATCGGCTACTGGCATTAGATACCAACACCACTGCCGTCGTTCCCATCGCAATAAGCGTTCTCCGATCGGAGCTCCTACAACTTCGCCAGGACCGGGATGAATCATGTCGGGCTTTCGAGGCGTGGGTTCGCGTAAAAGCGGAGGCATGTGCCTTCTTTGCTAAGTGCTAAAACCAGTGCCAATGTGGTATAACATGCACCGAACGGAAACGTTGACTATACTGACAGCGTTGTCAGAGACATCCTTGTAAATGTCGTTTATGACTTGAATATTCGCCGCGACGTCTTAGGTACTCATGATGTCTTTAACACTCCAGTTAATGATTTTATTGCCCTGGTTGAAAGCAAGGGAATGGCACGCAACCCCTTACCAGCCTACTACCATTCGCCAGTTTAATGCTTATTCTATCCACTCCATGGCCGGTAGATCGCACCAAACATCATGCACTCTGCACGACGTCGTAGGAAACGTCAACCCGAAATGAAACCATCGACGACATCGACTGTGCAAGTGGGACAAATCGGGCCTTCTTCCCAACCACTCCTTATTGGCTCCATAGTCCAATAAACATCAGGCACTCGGGCAAACTACCGATGCAAAGCAGCTTGGTTTCCTTCGATCAACACGTCTTCTCCAAAGGTGAATGGAAACGCTCACGCTTTCGCGACCAAATGCATGTAACTATCTACATATTACACGGTATGTATATTATCTTTGTGTTATAATTTCATGCGCCCACAGTCAGGTACATATATATGCATTTACAATTTTGTGTTAGAATAAAAGGCTGTCTGATAGTTGTTGTTATGGTAACCTTGTTTTCTTTGATCATACATTCTATCAGTACAAATACTTTAATAAGTAGCATATAAGGTAAATACTTATCTACGTCAAAGCTGTACCTACAGTCTTGGTACAAGTCAAACATCATTCATTGCCAATGGAAACAAGATACTTCACGAACTTATTTTCCTTAAAATTGATCTTATTTTGAACTATTTCTGTATAGAAATCACTCAAGTGACTAGATTATAGATTGTCTAAAAATACGAAATTCAGATAGATTCAGCATATGCCAAACGTTTTATGCAAAATAGATGGATCTGAAATACATACCACAATTAGCAGAATGAACTCCCTTTTTCCTTTCTTTCTACCCCTCCCTCTTTTCCTTCTTTCGCCCTCCTCTTTTCTTCCTTAACCCCCTCCCTTTGCTCAGGTATGTTAGCAACTCGATATAATGCCATTAAAATAAATGTAATTTCTTTTAAGTAATACAGCTTAGACACTAAACAGATTGAAGCCTTGATAACTTGTCAAATTGCTGCCAGCACCTCTACGAACCACCATGGGCTTCTTTGGTTCTGACCTAGTACCATCAGTTAGCATTTTTCGGATAAATCCTTACAACATTAAAATACATTTATATCGAAGAAAATGTTTTTAATTTATGTATGTCTAAGTTCAATTTTAAACCAGTTTTACAGGTTTCTGCTTTCATCACCTATAAATTATCAGTAAACATTTTCCAGTTAAGTTTTGGTGTTAGAAGATGGATTGGCTTTAATTCTGGAACTTTGAAATAGATTTATATGGCACAAAATATTTCAATTTATGTATAGATACGATTCTACACAATTTTTTGCACGTTTCTGGCAAACTAATTGTCTACGACATCATAAGTCTATTGAGTATGACCTTGAAAATATGTTTTTCTTATAGATTGGGTACATATTCCTATTAGCGCGCAAAATGTTTATGGGAGTTATAACTGCTTGGTTTCAGTGATATTAAATTATTTATTAGATCGCAATGGAAAAATGAGACCCTCATTTGGTCAATTAACAAAATCCCTACCCAATGACAGCTCAGTAATCACTATACTATAAAATTAAATTATGAAAGACTTATTAGAGCTGTAAAATACTGTAGCGATACATTTTACAGCCATTAAATATCTTTATAGTCACCAAAAAATATCAAGGAGTTACCTAGGATATACAGGAGGTATTTTTTGTACAGGAAATATCCAAGATTAGTAGGAAACCTGTTATACAAGTTTTAAACAATTATCCAGGACTGTGGGCACCCTGTCTATATTGGATACTACCTCAACAGGTATATTTATGTATTTTTGAACTCTATATTTAATGTATCCTTTGCAGTTTGTAAATCTACTAATATGTAAATTGCAAATCCGTTAAAATGTAGTAATATTCCTTTTTATGTATATCATCACATCAATGTATACCCATAGAGGAAATAATGCAAATATAATAAATAATAATACTAATAATGACATATTATCACACAAAAAACAATGATTATTGATTTACCATACCTAGCCATATTTGTTTGTGTTGTTAAAAAAAGTTGTTTTTTAATATTGTTAAACAGAAAACTTAAAAAAACCTTAGGGTCAGTTTTTGCTTGAAGTTGTTATTTATTTATCAGTTAGGTTGGAAAAATAACTTATTCTTAGAGAAAAACACCCTTAGGATTTGAAAACCACTATCCACCATGTGGCTAAGTAAGGCATTATTGATTTAACAACAGATTGATATTTCCCTATCAAACAAGCATTGTCATATTACAATTATCATATTACTAGCTTAACTACTTAGTCTGTTACAGAAGTGGATGTATCTTAATGATTCCTTGTATTAATAGAAATCCTTCATATAATTTTTATATTGTTCTGGTTTATTAGTGACAAAAAATAATAATGATAACACATGATTGTGCTTATTTGGAAATTCCCTGAACTGTTATGCCTGTTAATATAAATTAATTTAGTAATGATTAAAATAGAGTACAATGGGTGGGGTGAAATTTATGGCTTAAGTAAGAAATTTTGTCAGGTCAAAGTCTTGGTTGATATAAACTGGGTTCAGAAAATAAATAGTTAAGACTAAGAAATTTCTTAAGACATAACTTTGACCTCACCCAATAAATGTGAACCAAAAATGTTGTTTGAACATGACAAATATATACAAACACTAATTATCTGATGTATCATTTATTTATGGACAACATTTAGAACTAAATGTTCTTCAAACAGTGACTTTGTTACATACAACTACTAATTCTAAAATATGCATCATCCTTGAAAAAGTGTATTTAAATTGGCAAAACCATAAGCCATACTAAAAGGTTTTGTATAACTTTTAAATTGGTATGTTAATTTAGACAATACAATTATTGAATGTCTATAGAACATCTACAATTACACCAAATATTGATCATATGAAAATTATAACTTCCCCTTAAAAGCATATCATTCACCAATCCCCTGGCCTTAGCCCATCGAAATTTAAAAACATTGTTTAACTTTTCTCAAAATTCATACAATAAACACAAAAAAATACATTACATTTATAATTTGTAAATTAGACAAACAAATATTTTGCACTAGTCATCAGACTGCCAATGGCTATTTTTGTCTTTGTCTATAACATACCGTCAACTGCTTAAAAATTACACAGACGGCTTAGGTCTGCTCTAAACAAAGAATTCCGAATTAAGAGCCAACAGTTAAAAGAATGACAAGGTATGGAAGGAAGGTGTAGCCGAATTAAGGATTGTTGAGGTCAATTGCGAATATGTTTAGAAACACTATTTTGACTATTATTATTGTTCATATATTTAGTTGCAATGTACCTAAAATTAATGTTCAAACTACATTTAAATTTTATAAAAAACGGATTTTTTGCAACCCCTTAATAAGAAACACAAACATATTTTTTAACTTACCAAATTTTCCCCGACACAGTTTTTAACAAGGCTTTGAAAAAAACGGAAATGCTATTATTAAAACAAACATTCAAAATAAAAAAATAATATCTATTATATATTACCTGGGCTGAACAATAAGTCCTCGTCCAACTCCTCACGAAATATAGCCTTATTCTCCAATCAAATAACTCGGAGATTTGCCACCACTGCCAGAAGATACTTTTCATCTGGTTCTCACCTATCCACTTGGACAGCAGCCCGCCTCTCTCTCCTTGGCACCAAACCGACCCTTGACATTCTCAATCAGTGGGTATTAATGGCGCGTTTTCTTCGCAATATTAGAAAAATCGTCAATATGGAATCTGTGATTCCGTTACTGTGGAAGCCGTCATAGAACAAGAAAACAACGTATAATACAAAAATTTGAGATACATTCGCACATATTAAGTTATTATATTCATATAACATATTTTTATACCATCCACCTACACTTCCAATTAGTTGTAGCTACAATGGAACATCGATTTGCTAAAAATATTTTTGAACGTCCTACGAACTTTATACACCGGACCATTCTATATCAAATTGTGACGGACGTTCGACGACGTTGCGGACATCAAAGGACTTCCGCCGGACGTTTGCAAAACTTTAGTGGTTGATTGGGTAGCTGTCAGGTAAATGCGTTTATTGTTGCTCAGAAAGAACCACGCATGCTAGATACTTTTCATAATGCCTAAATTGTCATTAAATAGTGTGGCATACACTTAGAGAATATGATTACTTCATTGTAATTGCATAAATTAACTGTTTATTGCTTAACTTCATAACCCTCAAATGCTTGCTATTACCAATTCTTCTCCTCCCTTATTTCTCTCCTCTCTTTCTACCCCTACCCCTTCTCATACTTTCACACCACCTTTTCCCTCCCGTCCCTACTTTTCTGTCTACCCCTTTCCTTTATTTGCCTCCCTTCCTTTTCTCCTCTGCTCCGTTTTTCCTTTCCTTATTTCCCCATCCCTTTGTTTTTTCTTTCTTTCTAAATCCTCTCCCCCTTTTACTTCCCTCCCGTTTTTGAATTTCTTGTGTGACACGACTCCTGGCCCCCGTTGCTTAGGTATGGACTGCCTACGAGTGATTTGACTTAAAGAAGTTGAAATCAGTTTTGTAGTGGCTAATGTTGCTGAATTTAAATAAATTTGCTAATAGCTATTATGAATACAACGTATTACATTAAATTTGTAAAACATATTATGATGTCACAAAAATTGTTTTATTGCATTATCATTGTTAAGGCTGGGTTTGAGAGGTGTTTTAAAACGATTTTATCTAAATGTTGTCAATATATTACTGTAGTCATAATAAAAAGTTCTGATAGGAATCTCCTGCTGTAAAATCAACATTTCTAGTATATCGAAACTTTAAATAATTATAAGTAAGTCTCTTTGATCAAACTTGCAAGTACATTCGTTCAATACTTAAATTTAAAAGCTTATATTATAAATGTTATGAAGTATTGGATGTCACTTACCAGTTATAGCAAATAATATATGTACATTAGTTTGCAACAAACTTACAAATATTCTAAGTAATTTTAAGGTTTTAATAAGTGTTACATATAGTTTGCCAATCAGCTTTACCAAAAAGAAATATCATAAAATCTACTTGTTGAAAATATTGATGAATAAAACAAATCCTATTATTCATTGAAAATCAATTTTGTTGAATATGTAGCATTATAAGGAGAAATGACTGCTTTGGCTGCAGATTTTATAGATTATAAATCACTAACACCTCAAATTTATAGTTTTAGCATTATTTGTATGAAATTAACATTGCTGTGTAACATCATATAGGCCATTGTACCCCAAAGACTATTTTTAACATGACCATACAAATCTATATTACAAAATTATTTTATTTAGCAGTTTCCTATTAATTTAAATAATTGAATTTAGTTTAGGTGAAGTTTGTGTCACTAACTATCTATTAGTTATTACTTTTTGATTAATAAAACAAATCACTATTTGTTGAAAAGCAGTTTCATTGATTAAAATCTCTCATTTTCAATGACTAGTAATTGGTTTTATTTGATGATATTTTGTATGAATAGTGACAACCAATAAATATTGCAAGGTAGAATTTAAAACATTTGTTGAGCTAACTAAGCATAATTTTATTGATTAATTTATAACTTTTATAGATATTATTTTAGGAGCTACTCTTTTTTGTGACTATGGTATGTGTGTATGGACCAATAAACATTTTTGAACAGGGTTTAAACCTTAAATTAGTATGAAGTTGGAGATTATTTTAAAACCTAATGACAATACATAAAGATATGCTGAATATGGATCTTGACAATGTCTTTTAGATCACCGATCTAATACCAAAATAATGAAATGGAATAGATATTAACATATACTTATAGATTTCACACATATTACAGACAGATCTCACTTATTGTTTATTAAATGAAATTCACTTTATTAATTTAATTAAACAAATTAAATTTTTAATAAATGAATGAAATAAAACAACTCATAAAATAACTACCTACAGAACTAAATTTACATCAGTTAATTTTATTTAGTTTTAATATATTTGGAAAGTTTTCCTAAGGCTAAATCTTGTTATTTTATTGAAAAAATCAGATTTTATAATCTAATTTCCATATCCCTTTTATGGTTTTGCCTATATATTTTAATGTTAAAACTAGAATAACTTTTGAACTATACCACCAAGTTAATTCATTTTAAAAATATGATATGCATATAAGATGTTGCTGCTTTAGACAAAAGTAATATATTTTATTTTGGTAGAAAAATAATTATTGCTACAGTTCATAAAATTAACATACAAATTTGTACTTTGTATTCTATATTTTATTTAAATATATGTTTAACTGCTTAGTGGTACATCAATTATAAAGTTAATATATTATAGTTTCATATTTATATACAGTCAGCTAAAAGTTACAGAGAAATATTAGATAAATGTAGACTTATATATAATTTTGTTTAGTCATCTAGATAATTAAATATTTCAAAGACTACTAGATGGAATTTCATGAAATAAAAAGACTCTAAATCAGCAACATGCTACAATTCCAGATTGTCATTATTTTGAGACTGGTCCATATATTAAATTTGAGGTTAGAATATGTGATATCTGTGACAAACAAGGTTAGATAACTCAAAAACACTGTAATAAAAACCAAGGCATAATTCCTTGTTTGTCAAAGTGTTTTTGAGCAGTGTAATAATTACATACAAAATGATAGTGGCCAATTTGATTATTTGAATTAACATTAGAACTTTCATATGGTTGTTTAATATTCATACAAAATGATGGTGGCCAATTCGATTATTTGAAATCACATTAGAACTTTCATATAGTTGTTTAATATTCATTTTAACATTTTAACATAAGTACTTATGTGAAATTAAATACTAATATTGGATATTTTTATTTGTGGATTTATATCTCACATCATCTATCCTTGGAATCAATATATAACCACAGATATTACTTTAGAATTGAGCTATAACCACATATCTCACCTCAGAGTTAAAAAATTGATATATAAAAACTGATTTGTAAAAAGTGTATATAAAAATTTGCATAATTTAATTTCTATTTGTTTTAGCTATTTATTTATTATGCATAAGCATTTTTATGTTGCTAAATTGTTTTCAATAGATTGAATTTGTAGAATACAATTAAGTTGTTTTATTTTATTAAATTTTTGTTGAATTCATTTAATAATTGGGTTCTATTTCAGGCCTTAAATTTATGTATACACACTGCATACATACCTGCTATCTATCTATATTGTGTTCTGCCGAATCACTTATTAGGCAGGTTCAGTCAAAGATTATTAATTAACAAAGATTGGTAACTTTAAAAAATCGTAGCAATAATTCGTTATACTACTCAATGTACCT
>JAUYWI010059012.1:0-16241 GCA_034780595.1 Parotoplana pacifica | reverse complement strand
CGAACGTCTTCGTAGGTATTGTGGTTCTCTAGATGAATCTGGAAATGAATCTGGAAATGAATCCGGAAATGAATAAAGAAATTAAGTTTCACACGTGTATGTTGGTGTCTTTGACAACAGTTTCAAAGTGGAAAGTAAATTAAATGAAAGTTTATATTTGTTAAATAAGGTTTCATATGGTCAAATATCTGTCAAAACATAATTATGTTGTAGAAATTTGTAAATTCAATTTGTTGCTGTGTGAGATTCATCGTGAAAAGTTGAAAAATAGGAAAAGTCGTATACAAAGTCATATATTTAGTTGTATATAAATTGTCGTGATACTATAATTAGTCGTATATAAAACGTCTTATATAATTGAATTGTATACTAAAGTTGTATTATATAATCAGTCGTATTTGTCCCAAACAAAATAGTCGTATACAAAAAGTGGTATAATAAAATCCATGCATAAATATTCGTAATATAATTATTCATATATAACAACGATCCAATTAGGTATTAAAGATCTTTATTAATAAGTAAGTATTTCAATGTAAAATGTGTTTATACATTGTGATAAGTTGTGTGGAGTAATTAAATCTGTGTTTAGTTTTAAGCACTTATTTGATTTTACGATGGTGACGTGATGTAATTTCTTTACTATTACCTACTTTAAATTAGCTATTTTTACAGTGAACAGTTATCACATTCTTGGGTTATTATTAAACTTAGGATAAAAATAATTGTGGTCCATACTAGAAATATATATGTATATATCAAGGACTTGGTATATATACATAAATTTATACGACAATTTTGTGTACCGATGTTTGATGACTATTTCTATATGACATTTTATATTTTACGACTAATTTATGTAAGAAAAATTATCTAATTTGTGTACGAATTTTTATTTATACGACTTTTCAGTGGGAACTTGTGATTACATTCCTAGCAATAGTTACTGACTAGAAAGTACATATATTAAAAATATGATTAGTAACTAAGGTCTCTGTGGTCAGATTTGGATAAAATTACAGTTATATACACTAGACCAAAAAAATGGAAACCCTAATATTATTGATTAATTATTTTTATTATTTAGGGTTTCCATTTTTTTGGTCTAGTGTATATAAAATAAATTTATAATTTGTTTTCATTTCTATGATGTATTGGTGGCCTTAGAAATTACAAAAACAGACAATGAACTTTTAAACCTCACCCCAAAATATTAATTAATGTTTATATCTGCAATAAAGGAATATTTGGACTCCAATTTTATGGAATTTTATTTATGCATTTGTTAATTTTTAGAATTATTCTCATCTACAAAATGCCTCCAAAGAAAAAAGGTGGGAAAAAGAAAGGAAAAAAGGGTGCAAAGAAAGATTCTGGAGCATTAGACTCAGCAGAGTTGCTGGCACGTGCTCGAAGTGAACTGAGCGGAATGCGCGATCAGATGATACAAAGAAGAGCTCTGGCTCGAAAGGCAAATGCCATGCGATCAAATGCAGAGGCTGAAGTCGAACAACTTACTGACGAATTGGATTCTTTTCGAGAGGATGCAATGGATGTAAATGCATATATGACAAAACAATACAAAACAATGCAAACCGATTTAAATGCAAGAATTTTAGATCTTGAAACTCAACTGGGCAAAACTCAAACCGAACTAGCAGAGCGTGACAGACAACTAGCTGAAGAGCGAGAAGCCCGTCAGCGTGATGCAGCTGAAAAGAATGCTGCAATTGAGGAATTACAATACAGAATGGAGCGTATGCATTCCCAATATCATATTATTTTGGAGGAGAGTTTGGACAGTTTAATAGGAAAACTAAGTGAAGAGTGGAAAATTTGGGAAAATAATGCAACTAACATGCAATACCGTTCTAAAATAAAATTATTAAAGTTTGGGCTTCCTGATTTGGTTTGATAATAGAATATCTTTTTATTATGTAATGTTTGACTATCGTGAAATACCTACAGAGGCTATCATAGGATATTTTGTTAAAGAATGCATTTATTTGTAAATGTATTTATATAAATAAATCTTCTCGTTTCTTGTCTAAAATAGAATTTACAAGATAGACAAGGTTGATTTTTTTATATATATCCTTTTTAAAAAACATATTCAACATTTAAATAAATCTACAGAGAAATGGTCTTTGTAGATTTATTTACATGTTGAAAATGTTTTTCTTATCTCAATGTAGACATCCATTTTTTATTTAATTTTAGTTTTATTATTAAAATAGTACACATCATGTATATACTTACAAACCTATCACTATCTTACTGAAAATTAATTATTATGCAATTATATGCACTAATGGCAGTCCAATATATTTACTGTACAAACTTTGGTTTTATTTATTTAGATAATTCTTTTATACATCAGATAAATATTATAGTTATGAACAACTGTTTTATTTTTTGCACGTGAATTAATTTTATTAGCTAAATTTTTCATTGTTGACTAAAAAATATTGTCTAAAACGCTTGCAAAACAATCTAAAATAATCACTGAAATTTTATATCAAGTATCTTACTTAGCAATGATTCACTGATAGCCTAGACTGTCAATTAAAAAAAGTACGGTACAATTTATACGCGTTTGTGAGAACACAATTTTTCTATTTTAACAAAGTGATTTTATTGACATTATGTATACCTAGATAAGCATATATTTTTAACAATTGTTAACAAATAGTTCAAATTAATATTTTACAAGTGAACAACTGTTTATTTTTACATAATACCATCAGTATCAATAATCTTCTGCATTGTATCCATTGTGTTTTCCAGGGCTTGAGTTATTTTTGTGAATTTTGGCAGTTCTTCTTACAAAAATTGTTAAATATCTTCTTTTTGGTCAGTCTTTCCTCAGGGCCTCAAATCTGAGTAACAGATAACAATATCAAAAAAGGAACATACCTGAGCAGCTCTAAGTTTTAGGGGGACAAGTCTGATTTTTGAACCCCTGCCCCCCTTTTTCTTTTTTCAAAAGTAAAAATGCGACCCTAATTTTGCCCTCAAAAATTACCTACTAACTCTCTTTTTGCCATGCGCTTTACAAATATTTTCTTTTGGTATTACTCATTAGCTTGGTATAAAATACTGAAGCTACAGTGCTAACACAGCATTATGAACATTATTTCAAGACAACATAGAGTGCACTGCACTTTATGTATGTATGTAGGTATCCATTATATTGTATATTAGCTTGTGTTATAATACCATGCATTTTAATTCTACAGCTCAAATACTTTAAGGTATGTTGATTTGTTGTTACCGATTTTCCGCTGGTTCGGTTCGACAGAATCCTCTGTCAAATACGCCGGCCCGGTGGCTGGTCCTCCTCAGGAATTGTAAGAACTACATATTTTGTTGTTGCACGAGAACGCTGGTGCTGATCGTCGGAGCGCTAAAGACATTTCGGAGTTTTGTTTCCCAGCGTGGGCAGTCAATTAGTAGGTGTTTGGTGGCCTCTTTTGCTTCCGGACAATGACTAGACAGGGGAGACGCTTCCTTCCCGATTCGGTGTTTGTAGCCTCTTAGAATGGGGCAGTTTAATTGGGCCAGGATAATGGCATCTTGTCTTGCAATTGATGGATGGGCCCAGTTATGGGTGCTCCAGTGTACATAGGTACTTATGTACAAATGTCAGTATGCAGAAGGATCTGTTCACTGAATAACTATTAAATTTCACCTGATTATATTTGGTTATTGTCCTTTATAATGAACTATTTGTGAAGAATTGGGTTGCTGGCTATTACAAAATGTTTGAGAAGTTTCTACATTTAAATTTCTTCATAGTACTCTTTACCGTCTATTTGGGGAAAGATTACTGTGAACTTGGACTTAATGAATTGAATTCTGTTCATGCAAAGCATATGAGGATTTAGGATTGTGGAGAATTTTGTTTATTAAGGGGCTTTCTCAAGGTCGTAAAAATATACGATCAAATGGTATATTCTTTATTGGGCCTGATACATTGAATCCTGATATCTGTTTCAAATACAAGAGTGTTTATCTACGGCAGCTGTACAATCTTGGTACAAGGATAACATCATTCATTGCCAATGGAAACAAGATTACGCTATGGAAAGGATGGCACAGAGTTTCACAACAGTTTTCAGTTTTCTTATCGCAGCTCTTCAATTTTAGTAAGAAACAGAAAAAAGGAACTCATAAAGAAATATATTGCTGACATGATTGTGTATTCCAGGAAAAGTTCATATGATGCAAGCTCTATGTTTGAAGATTTAGCACCTCAGTTGGCTCAGAAAAATTACGTTTTGACAGACTATAATGTAAAAGCACTCAGATCACAGTATTAATAGGTGCACAACTTATTTTTAACCATTCTGACAGAAAATCTATCTCCAGGTGCTCCAAATAACTGCAGTGGAGCTTCATTTTTTGAGTGAAGCTTTACGTTCATTTCCTTCTTCCAATATAATTGGACATTCAATTCCAAGGTTTCGCCTTGATGGGGTGTTTGTTATTTGTACACTTAAAAATAGTGGAGTTTCACACCAGGAATTTTATCTGACACCTACTAAAAATCGAAACATGTTGGTTCAGCAATTTCATCAGGATCGCATGGTAAACTTCCGGCAAATGTAGCCGATTTCATTTTGAACAGGATATAGAAGAAAGACGCTATGTTTCAACAGTAAGCCTGGTTGAACCTTGTCTTTATAAACAAGTTGTGGAGAGTAACAGCAACACTTCTTTTTCAAATGACATTGTTTGGAAGGTAACAACAACTCTTAGTTTTCAAATGACAATGGTTTTCATTGTGAACTGGCTGTTACTTCGCCTGATTGTATTGACAATGTTGATAATTTAATTTCACCAAGTCCAATACATACAAATCTTTTCACCAGAAAACGAGACTGTCCAGATATTCAGGACACTGCAGTTCCAACTTCAAAGCTAGCTAAAATTGGGTCCACCAAGAAAAGAATAGGATCATTCTGACTTTTTTCAGTCAAGCTGGCTAAATTTGTTATCTTGAGTACCAGCATATCTTCAGAAAACAGTGGATTCTT
This sequence comes from Parotoplana pacifica, assembly GCA_034780595.1. NCBI lineage: Eukaryota > Metazoa > Platyhelminthes > Proseriata > Otoplanidae > Parotoplana > Parotoplana pacifica. The sequence continues at coordinate 11,202 of JAUYWI010059012.1, read as the reverse complement.
GATCAGCCAAGTTGCAAAAAATGGATACAAATCACACCAGATTAGGAATTGTTTGAAAATACGAAATTCAGATCCAGTATATGCCATACATATTATGCGAAATACATGGATCCGAAATACAAACCACAAATAACAGAATAATAAAAACACTGAATAAAAAAATTATGAGAAGATATTGGAGTATAAGGGAAAGAAAGGAAATTACTAAAAAATCAGCACAGTATGATTAAGAGCAACAAAACATTAATTGCTAGGCTTTTGGATGTGGAAAAGCAATATTGCACTTCCAAGGCTATGGCTGTTAATGAATTAATAAACGTTCAGGAAGAAGAAATTGAAGGTGAAAAATATACAGTAACAGTAACAGTCTACTGAAGCAATAATGAATTTTCTCTTTAATCACATCCTAAATTACTTGTCAGAGAAAATTTATTTGAATATTGGACTTCCACTAATTGTACCAGAGATTCTTCAACAGTTTTGTTTACTAAAACGTGGCCACAAACAGAAGAATTCCATATTAATCATTCCAATCTCTTCTTCAGATGTTGAAAGATTTTCAGTTTTGAAGCACATTAAATATTATAGGTGATCACTCTCTGGTGCAACAATCAATTGATGCTCTAATTTTACCTTTCTGCTACCCCCTCTTTCTTTTATTCTACCCTTCCCGGTTTCTTCTTTCGCCCTTCCCTTTTTTTAATTTTGGGGGGACGTGTGCTCAGGTACGGCTCAGTAAATTGTAAAATGATTTTAAATGTCTCTCTCTGTCTGGTCATTTTCTAGTGGTTTTGGTATATTTTCGATATTGAAACGGGAAAATGATTTAATCATCCAGAGGCAGTTATCAGAATTACAGCGGAGGAATAAAATGTACCTAAATCTAGCCAAAAATGGTATATAAAATATATACATAATGTAGTACCATTCTACGATATATGAAATTCTGGAAAAATCATGCCTGATACAGGACTAAATTACATTAAAATTTCATTTTTGTTCATCTCTGCAATTTATACGAAAATAAGTTTGAAAAAAAAGCTAAGGAAAAAGAATAATTATAAAAACAAAATTGTTTATTTTTGCAAATCCAAATACAATTATGTAAATGCCAGTTGCATAGAGAGATTCAAAATAGCATAAAAGGCACAGAGATTGAAATATAATAAAAGGCACAGAGATTGAAAATATCATCAATTTAAATAGTTTATAAATCTTGACCCAATCGTTCAATTTCATTTAGAACAACATCCATGTCTTCCTTTGTATTCTGACTCTGACTTGTAACCATACGGAAAAAATTGGTCAATTCGTTCTGATTTTGGTAACCAATCATCAACGAACCAGTTTCAACCATTCGCTTTTTTATTTCAGGAGCAACCTAAAATTACGAATATTTCAAATATGTGTAACATGTAAAAAGGAATGATTCATATAGTGCACTCCTAAAAACAGCGTGTTTTTCACTAAAAATCTTTTCACAATACCAAAGATAAATCTTTGTAATAAACATTATATTTTCATAAAATCGATGGTCTGTTAGGCACTTATAAAATATAAAACATAATACAAGTTTGCTTAAAATTTGGTATAGAAGCAGGTTGGAATGTTTTAGGGTAAACGATTTTTTAGGGGGGCGATGACTTCATCAGGTCCAAAAATTAAAATTATTCCGTTTTATTTCAAATAATTTTTAAAAAATCGATATTTATTTAAGCTAAAATCACCGTTTGCTGATTTTTCTCTCTTAAAAATAGGTTTTATAAATTTGCTTAAAATTTGACTTAATATTAGTTTCTCGTTTATTTTTATTGGATTTGGAATCATTTAAGTCACTAGAAGTGAATTTCAGAGAAGTATTTTTTAATACATCAGCAGGATCCATCCTCAAATGAGGGGAACTCAAAGACACCGAATTTTATCCAATTTCATCCTTATTTGACATCACAATTGATTTTTATGTACATTTTGCCCAAATTAGATGAAGCTTCATTTTTCAAAGGTGGGTCATGTGACCCTAATAATTCTATCTTGGTTCCAAATCGATTGATGCCTTCTCGGACCAAGTTACAATATATTAGCTAGTATCCCACAAAATTATATTTAGACCACACCTGAGCAACTATAATTTTTAGGGGGGGGGGCAAATCTCATGTTATACCCCTCCCCCCTTTTTCAAAAGTATAAAATCCCACCTAATTTTACTCCCCAGAAATTTACTTGTTAACTCTCTTTTGCCATGCGCTTTACAAATATTTTCTTTTGGTATTACTCATTAACTTGGTACAAAACACTGAAGCCACCGTGCTACCACAGCATTTCCTTCTTTCAGTAGAATTGGACCTTCAATTCCAAGGTCTCACCTTGATGGAGTTTCATCCCAGGATTTTTTTTCTGACACCTACTAAAAATATCTTCAAAAACAGTGAATTCTTGATTACCCAAGTTGGAAAAATAGTTAGAAATTAAATCAGATTATGAATTGCCTGAAAATAAGAAAATTAAGATGCAGGATATGTCTAAAGTAGTATGCGAAATACATGGATCTCAAATACAAACCAGAATTAGCAGAATGGACTAATTTGAGCAATAATGAAAAAGACCAAATACAAAATTATGAGAAGATATTGGAGCATGAGGTCAGGAAGGGGAATGAAAATGCAAAAAATCAGCACAGTATCGATTAGTATCAACAAAACATTAACAATTAATTGCTAGGCTTGTGGATGTGGAAAGGCAAAAATATTGCACTTCCATGATTATGGCTGTAAATGAATTAACTAAATTTCAGGAAGAAGAAATTGCAGGTGGGAAAACCAGAGTAACAACCAATATGATACGCACAGTTTATACTGAAGCAATGATGAATATTCCCTTTTTTCACATCCCAAATTACTTGACTTGTTAGAGAAAAATTATTTGAATATTGGACTTCCAGTTGTACAAAGAGCTTCTACAAAGTTTTTGGCTTCTAAAACATTGTCATGGACAGAAGAATTGCAATATATTATACGGACCATACTAATCATTCCAATTTCTTCTTCAGATGCTGAAATGGGATTTTCAGTTTTGAAGCACATTTAGTATGATAGAAGGTCATCACTCTCTGCTACAACAATCAATTATACTCTATTACGAATAAAATAATGGTTCTGAAATAAAGAATTTCAATGCATATAATATGCCAAATACTGGGAGAAGTCTGGACACTGGTGATAAAAGTGGCTACAGTTCCAGCAGAAGAACATAGTCGGCAATTGAAAGACAGATTGAAAAGGAAGAGGATGTTCGTGTTGTCAGCCATTTATTTTTGTAAATAAAAGAGTAGGCCAGAACAGTAGCCATTTAGGTAAATGTATACATTGTTGCTCAGAAAGAACCACACATATGCTAGATACTTTACATGATGCATAAAGTTTCATTATATAGTGTGGCATACTTACACCTACATTTATATGTAGAGAATATTATTACTTCATTGTATTTGCATAAATTAACTGTTTATTGCTTAACTTCACAAGCCCTCAATGTTTCTTACTACCAATTCTTCTCCTCCTCCCTTCTTTTGCCACCATTCTTTCACCCTCTCTTCCTTCTCCATTCTTTTTTCTTTCTGCCTCTACCCTTTTTCCTTCTTCCATTACCTTCTTTCTTTCTACACACTCCCCCCTTTTTTCATCCCCTCCTTTTTTCCCTCTCTACCCCCTACCCTCACTTCTTTCTTCTTTACCCCTCCATTCTTTTTTCTTTCTTTTTACCCCCTCCTCTTTTTCGTTTTTCATCCCCTCCGTTTTCTACCTCTCTTTCTACCCCTCCCCTTTTTCATCCCCTTTTCCCTTTCTTTCCACCATGATGGTCGAGTTTGTTTGGGTTTTTCATAGCTGCCGTAGCTTACTTTCTGTAGTTTGTCCTTCCATTCTGGAGTGTGTTCGTTATCAACATCTTTCAAAAGTGACGGAGTTATGAACCAAAAACAAACAGTACAAGATTCGGGCTAAAAGAAACACAAAATCACTGAATTATTTAAAATAAGTTAGGCGATTGCCTCCCCCCCAACCCAATATTGGTTAGTAGTGCACATCAGTTAGCATCAAACTCAAACGATATTGATAAAATTTATTATTGTTTGATGTTTAAAAACTTTTAGGAGACAAATAATATTTCACAACATTATGAAATTTTAAAATCTCATTTGAAGATTAGTCATCATTAACAAAAACCAAATTATATGTACCTTTAATATTAATCGAAACTTAGGAGCCCTGTTCGCTACTTCATTAGCTAGATATTGCGCCAGATTGAATTTATGTTCTATATATGCAGCGTAGCCTTCGTCACCAAGTGCTTGCCATGTGATCCACAGTTTAAATGCATCGACTTTGCGCTCACTAAGAAAATGCTGGCGAGCCAAATCATCTTCCATAGTCGGCATCTGTAAATAAAAAACAAAAATCTTTCTTGGCACGTAATTCTGTGAGTGCTGCATTCCTTTAGGAGACTGCTTTCTGGGCTTCTTCAAACCACCAAGGTCTGTATTGCTTGGCAGCTTTGAGGATATATTAAGTGAAAGGATGTTTGTGTTGAAAAGGTCTCAGTTGGCTTTTTTGTAGTTCTATCTGATAACAGGCGGAGTTGTGGTGTGAATTTGGTTGTGCAGTTGGTTCTCGGTGATGTTTGGGAGGTGGCCACCGCCGATGCTGTCTTTGACTGTCCAAATGATGTGGTGATCCCATAGTGTATAGTATAATATTGTTTAACAAAACTTCGCTAACGACTCTGACATTATAAAATTAAAATAAATTATAATCTCTAAACATAATAAAATATGATTTTTATCATACATACATATTTGAAAGCATATATGTATACCTATATTAAATTTAATAACTCTTACAAAATGAAAATTAATTTCTAGATAGGAAAAAGAGATCTATAAAAAAACTTACTAAAGTACTTTGATCATCAATGTTCAAAGTGTTGAGATGTTCGGCCTTTCTAACATAAATAGCAGCACATTGCAAAGGGACGCCCATCAATTTGTGTTGGTTCCATGTCATAGAATCTACTTTGTCTAGTCCAGCCATTAGACGTCGCAAATTTGGAGAAACCAGACAAGAAGCTCCAAGACATCCGTCTACATGAAACCAAACTCCATACCTACCAGCTATCTCACCTAAAGCTACCAAAGGATCATAAGCACCATAAACTGTCGTACCAGCAGTAGCGTTGAGAAAAAATGGAACCATATTCTAAAAAGTAATAAATATACTTACATATTTGTAGGTGGTAATAAATATAAACTAACCATAGATTTCTATATACTCGTCGATATGTGAAATTAACTTTTGACAGCCTCCATCGGACCATAAAGGGTCTAACCACCTAAGTTCTGAGAATTATTCAAAAAATGATAAAAAGTTTTCTCGTAATTTGGCTTTGGAATAATTTGGACATATTTTTTTAGTCTGACAACGACCACTCCCAAAGGATTATTAATTGGTTGTATACAAGGAAAGTGAAGTATTCAATCTCCTTGGTTGTAAGAATGTTTTAACTGTGATAATGACAAATTACTATTTAGCAATGGTTGCCTCCATAATTAATGTATGCAGCAGATAGGAGTTTTGAGACCGCCACCATAGAGTAATAATTATACAGACGTCCGAAACTTTATAAATTTCATATAATTTTGTAAATTTCGAAATCTATGTTTATATTCTGGAGATGGTAGACGATATCGATAAATACTTACTTTTTAACATTGCAGAGATAGGAGAAATTAAGTTTTTTGGGCATTATTATTTTATACCTTAAAATCTTTCAAGATATTTCACAATTAATTTCACACAATTTAATACTTTTCTCAACTGCTCATTTAAAAAATGGTGAGTCGTACCTCTGTATAATTATTATTCTGTGACCACCACTATTTACCTAATAACAGTTGGTCAGAGATAGAAACTTACAGATTTTAGATCAATTTCTATTTGTTTTTCCAGCAGTTGGGGAACCATTCGTCCTTGTTCATCACAGTCAATAAAACGAAGACATTGACGGCCTAACCCAATGAAACTGACACCTTTCTTGAGAGAGTAATGGCTCTAAACATAAATACCAATTTATAAGATATGTAGAATATGGAAGAACATCAATAGTGAGAATGAATGGAAAAACTACAGGAGATTAAATAATGAACTGAGAAGAGAAACACATGAAGCACGCGATAATTGGTGGCGAAAACATACCAGGGCATTCATGACATGGAAATTAAGAGAAGAACGGACTTAAGGTATCATAAAATAAAGAAATTCAGAGAATTCAAAATTCCTTTAGATAAAGGAAAGGAAGCAAGGAAGGAAAGTTACTCACAAATGAAATTGAAATTAGAAATTAACCTTGGCCGATGCGGCCAGATTCGATATAGAATTTGTGATTTCGTTACAATTAAGTGATGAATTGACTCAAATTTTACTGACTTTTCCTAAACTGATGTAGGCAATGAGTTTTTATTGAAAAATTTTCAATTCTTATTTTTATTATCACATTTAGACATTTTTATAGTAGGTAAATCAAGCAAATTATGTTTTTTTAATAAAATGAATAAAAAATTATTTAAAAGAGAATCATATTATATTTAATATATTAATACTGTGTTATAAAGATGCACAAAAAATTAGTGTTTATATATAAAATTGTAACATATGAAATAAATGTCTAATTGAAATCATTGCATACAGTTTCACTATGTTGTGTGCAAACATGCAGTTCACAGTTGGAGCAAGTGGAAAAAAGTCTACGGCTATTTACACACAAAAAGCATCTTGCTCTTCTTTGATTTGCTGTTCTTTGTCGACCAACTTGAGGCTGATGACCATCAGGTGCCATCGCACGAGTGGCAGTTTGGATTATTTTTTCGAAAAGCAGTAGCGTGTTCTATAAAACGAACATCAATCCACGGACGACACAGAGAATCTGCTAAGTCTTTAAGAAACATGAGTCGTCGACCACATTTGAATGATACATGCCAATGTGGGTTTAGAATTAGCCATATTATGTATGCATTCAAGGCGGCTATGTCAAGACAGGTAAAAAATACACTGCTGACCACTTATTGATCTTTCTACCACCGGTGTAGGTATGTATTAATTTGTCAAGATTGTCAACTCCATCTTTTAATTTGTTGCAATCTTGTACGATAGTCGGAAGAGCACCATCTAAATGATCATTCGCAGTATTTCCATGCATTATGGAAAGAATAACAACTGCTTTATTTACTTTAGGAACCCAGGAAACTAAAGCGACTTCATTTGAGTACCCCACAATCAGTTGGTTTTGAGGACGTTGACGGTGTGGAAGCATTGCCGTGGGTATTAAAGGCTTTTGTTTGTTGACCGTCCCAAGATTAGTCAGATTGTGTTGTAAGAGATCATTGGCCAGTGGTAATGAAGTAAATAATTGAATCTAAAGTTACATGTCGACAAGTACCATGTGAAGGTTCAATCAGAGCATGACCTACTTCTGGTCCTGGTTCATTTTAGTTGCCTTCCCAAGTAGGGTTATGCATTGTAACAGTACCCTGTAGTAGAATCTGCAGCAACCCCAAGTTTCATACCATATTTGTCTGGCATATAGATCTTAAAGCGTGTATGTCCAGATATGGAATTAGTTGTTCATCAACGGTGATAAATGAATATATGAGTCACGACAGTATCCTATAAATATGTCACAGAAATTGCGAAAAGCGGCTAACTTATCTTTTCTTGTTGTTGTACTTTTGTTTCTCGATTGTCAAATCTGAGAAAGCGAAGTATATTTTGAAAACGAGAGCGAGACATAGTAGATTTGAATAATGGATTTCCTCGGCGATCATCATAGACTTCATTGAGATTTCTGCCACAGTCACGCATTACACCTGCTTCTAGTAACAAACCAAGAAATGCAGTCATCTTTTTGGCATTGATTTCATACCACCTTTCATTAACATTGTTTGATGTTCCATCAGCAATTACTTGGTAGATCTTCTGTTGGTTTCAACAACTAGAATTTGCAACAACTCACCATAAATGAATAAATTAAAAGCTTCACGAATAGGTATTATTGCTAAGACGTATATTACGTGGTATAGCAATATTTCTTGCTGGTTGTCTACCAAGGTTTACTGGTGGATAAGGATTCCAGATTGTAATACCATCTCTTGACACAAGCTATTCTCTCCACCATCGCCTTCAACATCTGAATCTTCCAATTCAGATAAATCGCTAATTAGCTCTTCATCGGCACTATTACTTTCATTTGATAAGTCTGCATTATCTTCATAATCGTCTCATAATATTTTCCAAAATACCAACCAAATTCCTATTCATTATGATTTTAAAAATGATACATAAAATTATTAAAATCAATATTATATAATTGTAAGCATTCTATTTTTTATCTAGTAGGACGAGAGAAATAAAGATATCAATGATTATATAACTGGTTGACATAAAAAGCTATGTTACAATGATAAATTATGGCTACCAAACGAAATGGAAATTTCAATGGCTATTGTTAATCAATATTATACAATACAGGAATTCTAGTCATAGTTTGTAGTAGGTTGGTCGCTGCGGCCAAAGTGGGTATGATACGTTCGTAAATAAGTGGGATTAATTAGGGTTAAAATTCCATGCCCCCACAGTCAGGTATATTAATATACCTGACTGTGATTAAAGAAAACAAGGCTATACCTATCAGGCAGACTGTTATTCTAACACAAATTAGTAAGTGGATAATATATATATCCACTTACCAATTTGTGTTAGAATAACAGTCTACCTGATAGGTGTTGTTATGGTAGCCTTGTTTTCTTTGATCATACATTCTTTCAGCTCAATTACGTTAATAAGTAGCATATAAGGTAGGTACTTATCTACCGCAGCTGTACAATCTTGGTACAAGTCTAACATCATTCATTTACAATGGAAACAAGATTCCTCACGCAATTATTTTGCTTCAAATTGATGGAATTAATTGTACAGAGTTTCAAAACAGTTTTCAGTTTTCTTATCGCAGCTCTTCAATTTTAGTAGGAAAGAGAATTCATAAAGAAATATATTATTGACATGATTGTGTATTCCAAAAAAAGTTCTTATGATACATGCTCTATTTTTGAAGATTTGGCTCCTCAGTTGGCTCAGAAAACTACGTTTTGAGAGACTATGATATAAAAACATATGGATCACAGTATTAGGTGCACAACTTATATTGAACTATTTCTGACAAAATATTTTAAATTTGGCACTTCATCCCCAGGTGCTCCAAATGACTGCAGTGGAGCTTCATTTATTTTGAGTGAAGTTTTAGGTATTCATTTCCTTCTTCCAGTACAATTGGACCTTAAATTCCAAGGTCTTACCTTGACACTTGTAGACTTAAAAATATGTAATGGAGGTTCACCCCAGGAATTTTATCTGACATCTACTAAAAAAATCACAAAAAAATTTGAAATTCGGGGGGGGACACGTCCCCCCTGCTAGGTATGGTAGGGAGGGGCTACACCAATAACTATGGATAGAAATGTTTGGCGAACCAGGATCATCAACTCTCAGATCAAGCAGTTAGACCGATGATGATATTTCCTCTAGTTTACACCTTAATATAACGACAAAAACATTCAACAAAAAATGTGATATATTATTATTAGTCAAAAATGGCAAAAACTGTTAGCTCACACCATAAAATAATTGAAATACATATACTCAAAACTGTGTTTGCTCTTTAATTAATAATCATTTCCATGAGCTAACTACTTTTTTCTTGTTTAAACTGACCTAGCTATATTACCATTTTACATTTATGTTACAGGTAAAAATCCTTCAAAATTGTAAATACAAAATATAATTAAATGAATACAATATTTAAAAGTTACATGGATCATAGTATTGAACATGTACATATTATGAAACACAGACTTAATAAAAATCCGAAACCAATGATTTTGGTAAAATTCAACAAAATAGCACTGATATCTAAAATAAACATTGTACTATACTCAAAATAAAAATTTATGTAGAATTAGGAAGGCATGAAAGAATAATGTCTTAGAAAATTGAATGCTTCACACTTATGGTAGCTATACTACCATTTTACATTTACATATGTCACAGGGTAAAAATCCTTTAAAATTGTAGATATAAAATACAACTGAATGAGTACAATGAGTTACATGGATGATAGTATGGAACATTGTATTACCTAACAGAGACAGTTAATATTCCAAATACAAAATTCGATAATATTAGTTAAAATCACCAAAATGGCATTGATATTTAAAACAACCATTCTACACCGACAAAAACAATGATTATCAAAGTTTCATTCCATGCAATTGTGCCAAGGGCAAGTCAGTTTAAAAAAGAAAAGTCGTTAGCTCATGATAATTTTTATTAATAAAAGAGCAAACACAGTTTTGAACACACTGAGCAGCTATAATTTTATGTCTAATTTTAATCCCCCTGCCCCTTTTTCAACATATGCCCCCAGAAATTTACCTGTTAACCCTCTTTTGCCATGCGCTTTACAAATATTATATTTTGGTATTACTCATTAACTAGGTAAAAAACACTGAAGCTACAATGCTACTACAACATCATGAACATTATTTCAAGACAACATAGAGTACACCACACCTGAGCAACTATAATTTTTAGGAGGTACAGGTCTGATTTTAGACACCCTCGATCCGCCTTTTTCAAAAGTAAAAATGACAATCTAATTTCTCCACAGAAATTTACTTCTTAACTCTCTTTTGCCAGGCGCTTTGCAAATATTTTCTTTTGGAATTACTCATTAACTTGGTATAAAATACTGAAGCTACCGTGGTACCACAGCATTATGAAGATTATTTCAAGATAACATAGAGTGCACATTCATCATACATTCTATCAGTGCATATTTTAATTCTACAGCGCAAATACTTTAATAAGTTGCATATAAAGTAGGTTGATTTATTGTTGTTGATCTTCCGCCAGTTTGACAAAATCCTCTGTCGTCATATACGCCGGCACGATGGCTGGTCCTCCGCATTATAGTAAACACTTTTTTGTTGTTGTACAAGAACGCTGGTGCTGATCGTCTGTGAGTTAAAGACATTTTGGCGTATGGCTTCACAGCGTGGGCAGTCAATTAGTAGGTGTTTGGTGTCATCTTCTGCTTCCTACC
>JAUYWI010059001.1:0-16244 GCA_034780595.1 Parotoplana pacifica | reverse complement strand
CTCACGAATTCTTGTCAGATAAAAAATCTGACAAGAATTCGTGAGCTGCTCAACCTTATCTACAATCATGGTCATATTCCACAAGGCATGACTGAATCTGTGCTTTTAAGACATGACTGAATCTAGTGCTTTTAAGACACTTCTGCCGGTTGCTTTATTATCTTTCATTTTCCTAATTGCCTTTCTTACTTCACTTTCTAATATGCTCGCTCTTTCTTCATTCTGAATGTACTCAATCCAACGTTTTAGCCCCTTTTCATTTTAAAGAAAATATTGCCATCTTTATCTGAAAAGACACTAAATAAATTATTGGGAATGCAATGAATTGAATCTAAAATTTTTTAAAAATGCTGAGGAACACCCCAGATCCCATCAAACGCTCGCTCTCATTTCTGACGCTGGTCTACCACGTCTCAATAACGACCAACCCTCTCAAGAAAACATGAAACTACAGTAGGATTGATTATCTTTGATAACTGTTCGTTATTGATGACGTCAAAAATGTTGTTGCGGGCGTCATTGTATCGTTGGGAAAATTTGATGATGTGTTCAATATCTTCAGGACATTGACAGACGTGACAAAAGGGACTTTGAGTTTGGTTACTGCTGTACAGTAATTTATTGGTCCAGATTAGGTAGCCCACTCTATTCTGATGGAGGTTAACAATTTACTTTCGGGAGTGAGATTCATGAATTTCCTTACAAATCAGTTTCAGGTCTGTGTTGTTTTGTTGCCATCTTTGATTAGCTTTTCTACTGTCAAAACTGATAGCTAGGTTAACTTGATTGAGGCTGGTAGCCTTGTTAGCAAGTTCGTTGGCCATCTCATTATCGCAGTGGGAAGGGATCCATTAGAGGTCAATATGTTCATAAGCCTCCAATTTGCCCAGTTGTATTGGTTGTGGCTTTTAGACCCTTGATGGAGAATTTCTAGAGTCGCTTGGCTGTCAGTAAAGATTCTGATGGAGGTGTTACCAACAATATTTTTATCTTTGATGACATAGAGGGCCATTAATTCAGCTTTAACGCTGGAGCAGTAACATACTTTCATGAGTGTTGGAGTTTGAATATTCAATGAGGGCTCCACCTCCGTTCTCGGTGCTATTGATAACCGAGCCATCGCTCCAGATAGAAATGTCTACAGAGGGGAAAAAGTTGACCAACTCAATTGCTTTAACTTTTTGTCGGCTTTAGGATCTTTTTTTTTACTGACAACATGGTTGAAATTGGTATTGATAACGACCTTGTTATTAAATTTATTATAAGTAGGCACATCTTGGTTCGATCGCGATGAGGTTAAAGACAGTGTCATCCATTTTGCGACAGTTAGTCTCCAGCTATTGACATTGTTACTTTTGAGTCTGCAAGCGCCGATTCTATTCACACTGTCTTGAAGTGGATCACCTTGCGTTCTGATGGCTTTGGCATGAAGGGTAGCTCCTTGGAAGTCGCTTCTAATATCAATTGGCTCAAGTCTAGCCTCATTGAGGAGATCGTCAACATTAGTTTTAATAGGATATCTAGTTATGATTCTTCCAGCTGTCTTTTTTACTTTAGCTTAGTGAGTGTCTGGAGTGGAAGTAAGCCAGGCTCTGACGGCATAATTAATGCAAGAACAGATGTAAGTGATCTAGAATAATCGGAGAATATTGATCTTACTTCCCCAGGTTCTGCCTGGAAATGCTCTGAGTTGTCTAATACGAATGTTAACTTTCTGTGTGATGGCTTTGACGTGGGTGCCAAAATTCAGAAAACAATCCAGATGAATGCCAAGGAATGTAGTGACGTTGACGGTATTCATCACCGATTTTAAGGTTGATTTGAGATTTGCTTCTGCTCTACTGGGTCAGCAAAATACTCTCACAATTGTTTGAGTCTTGTTCCAGTCTTCTGCCCATTTGACAATGTCATTGGTGGCTTCTTGCATCTTATCAGTGGTAGTACTAACAGAATTATTTGCAACAAGTAAGTAGATTATCGGGATCAGAGCTCCGGACGATATGATCTTCAGTAGTTTTTCCATATCGAAAGCCGGCTTGTTCCGGAGAGATATTATAGATTTTCTCGAGCCACCCCAGTAAAAGCAGTTTTTAGCCAAACGCTCTAGAAGTTTAGTCAGATGGCTAGTAAGTCTGATGAGTCTAGGAAACTCGGTAGGGTTCTTCCCAGGTTTAGGTTTAGGATAATGGTAGCTGTTCTCCAGATATTAGGTACTTTTTATCCTTGCAATGAGGGGTTAATTAGGTTAGTGGTCACGAGGTCCATTGGTACTAAGGTGTTAAACAAACTCGGTTTTAATGCCAAATCTGTAGGCGCCCTTCAGATTTATTCTTTTGAAGTTCTTTAATGCAGTGCTGTAAATCTTCAAGGTGAGGGACAGCAAATACCTTTGGTTCACAAAGGCATTGGCTTTATCATAGTCAGAAATGAAGCTTTTATCTCGGTTACTATTAGAGCCAGAAAGAGGGGTGCCTTTGCCAGGTTTAAATTTTCTTCCGTTAAGACTTCTAATAGTTTGATGAGGTCTGTCTTGTCAGAGAGTTCCATAGTAACGTACTTGTGTCAGTTTTCTTCTTTCGCTTTGTTTCGAGTAATATTAGCAGTGTTCTTCACTCAAATGGGCTGACTTTACTTTCGTGGCTTTGGTAGCTTTTGTCGATATTGTCGTTCGACCAGGGTTTAGGGTTATGTCTACAACCTCTGGGGATGTTTTTTTTGGTAGCGTCTTTTATAATGATGTTATTATGCTTCTTTCAGATTGAAAGGTTATCTTGTTCAGAGCAGAGGATTTTTACATCCCTCTTTTTGGAAGTTAACCCAGTCAGCTGTCTTCAACGCCCATTTGATTTTGCGAATACTGTTGCATTTTGGGATTGGGAGTTAGAAATTTGATGATAATAGGGCTATGGTCACTACCAAGATCTTGACCAATGCTTCATTTCGTAAAGAAAGGAGGTTATTGCTGATTAAGGTCAATTCCTGTGCCCACCTACCGCCTGTACATTGATGGATATGCCTAGGCCCCACAGAATTGAGTATTTCTATGTTACTACTATCGATCCAACCAACTAAATCTTCTTCAATAATGTCTTCATCACAGGTTATGATGAGCATTAATTTTGCCAATGATAAGAGTGTTATGGGTATCAAGAGGCTTAACGTTTTGCTAGTTCTAATAGGATGGATGTACAGATTGTAGATGTTGATAAGTTTATTGGATTTAACAGGGAAGACTACCTGCCACCCATTCAGTGGTGATGTCCTGGGCAGAGAGATGGCTGTCTAAGATGGGAAAAAATTAAACCAGATTTGACATAGATAGCCACATCTTCCTCTTTAGTAGCGTTGCCTTCAATTCTACGTTGGGTCTTTGTAGATAAGAGGCAGTGTTGGGGCAGGCTCCGTTATATAAGGCAGTGTTTTTTTGGAGTTATTATTGGCCTAAGCTGCATTATTTTTGTGATTTGTGTTTTTTTTATATTTTTTAGCTTAAAACGCATTATACCTATCATACATCTTCTGTTCCTCATCCTTCATCACGAGCCCTTCTGCACCATGATCTAAAACCACCGCTGTCTGATGCTTTTCTGCCTGCCACCGTCAAATCATTCTTCAACCATGTCTTTATGTTAGTCTATGGCCTCCACCTTTTTCTTTCATGGGTTTGTGGTGTAGAATGTTGTGGAACAAAGCTACTTTCGGATGTCACAATGATGTCCAAAGAACGCAAGTTTTCTTTCTGCTATTTTTACAAAAAAAGTTCTTTCTGCAGTCCCAGTTGTTGTAATACACTCTCGTTTTAATTGATCCTAAGTATTTGAACTCATCAACCTCTTCAATATTACTTCCTTCTACTTCATAGGATAGTTTGTTGTTTCCGATGATCATTCCTTTTGTTTTTTGTATTAACTTTCAGCGATATTCTTTCTTCAGCTATGTCAACTCAGCTTATAGTTCGTTAATTCCATCCCTCCTTTCATCCATTAACCGTGTCATCTGAAAATCGTCAGTTCGATATTCGCTTACCTCTTACTAATACTCCATATTCCGAGATGTCAACTTCCCACTCATGACCTGTTTTGTATAAGTGTGTTGACAAGAAGCAGCCCTGCCTGATTTCTTTGGTCAGGTGAAACAGTCCGCTGGAGTAGATTGACAATATGCCCAAAAAAAGCCATCTCATTCATGATGTTGAATAGCTGATTTTGACTTAAGCTATCTAACGCTTTACTGTAGTCTATGAACATCAGAAATAATTCACTCTCTTCTGCAATAGTTCTCTCTATTAGCATTTGTAGACATGCTAGCATATCGCAAGTACTTCTATTTGTTCTATATCCAGTTTTCCTATTTTCCTCTATTTTCCAATTGATGCAGTTGAGAATGATGATCTTTGTAGCACTTTGCATGCACAGATGGTTTATAAACCCAGTTGCTTGGAGAATATCTAAAAAAAACTGCCAGACTAAATCAAGCTGACATTTTGTTACTTTATCTGATCTTTAACATATTTGGGTAAAATATGACTGATGATAATGTAAATTTGATTTAATAAAAATATAAACCAGTGTTTGACTTCTAGGCCGGTTAAAGTAAATAAGTTCACTCTAAAAAAATTTCTGCTGAATACTTGTGTGGCAAATCCAAAAATAAAAGTGCATTCTTGAAACAAACTCTATTGGCCACACATAGATTTTTCACAGAGAGTATATCCTGTTATTTACAACATGTAGTAAATTAATATTCAAAAAACTGTATAGTGTACTTTTGACTCACCTGCATTATTATTTTTTAAATGTGTCCCAACACTGAAGAGGATCATCAAAACTTTGATATCAATAGACTTGTTTATAGGAAAAGTAGCTTCTTGGATACCCACGACTTTAATTTTTTGTCATGGAGGTATTTGTGGAGTTCGGTGAATTTGGACTTGAAGCCCACTGGATAATTTTTAGCAAGGATGAGAAGACCGCAGCCCCAGAGTGTTGAGTCACTAGAATTCAATCAAAAACCCGATACAGTTTCTGCTTCCTGAAAGGATCCAGGAGATGCAATCATTTGGTGAACTTGAGCACTGAGCTTACTGGGGCTTTGAGTTATGCGGGAACAACCATTGCCAGGCAATTGCATTGGTCCACCATCATAAACATCCAGATTTCTGTCAGTGATTGTAGTGTTATTGCTAAATTATTTTCATGAATATCTTATTATTAGTTGTACATATTAGTTTTACATATTATAGTCAGTTTTAACGTTTTGTTTTTGAATATAGTTGATTTTCACTGAACTCCGTAAAATTAATTGACTAATTTGCTTATATTTCAGGTTGCTTGAAGTTGAAACAGAAAAACAGAAACAATGTATTATACGTCTTCAGGAAGACGTAGATGTTGCAATAAAGCAGAAAGATGCGATTGAGAGGCAGCTTATTGAATTAGAAGACAATTGCCGACTCAACCATCGTAACCACAGTCCTGCACAAAAAGGGGATAGCTGTGCATCTTCATTAAAACATAAAACTTTAGAAGAGGAGATCATGAATCCTGTAGTGCTGCGATCACCCCAATCATGTCCAGACACAGAGATTCAAGACACCTCATACTCTCCAGAATCTTCGGCCAATTCCAGCGACCAGTTTCACCTCGCTAGTCCCAATACGCCCAATCGGTTGGGCTATGTTCGACTACATGAGCAGAGCAGTAGCATTCAGGAGGAATCTCCTAAAAATGACCAGTGCCCCAAGGTATTTCAAAGTTCCGTTGCATGGACTGGCGGCCTACCCAATAGTCCTCCTAGAACACTAAATTTAGAAACGTCCTCCCCTGTGCGTGCCAGGGTGGGTAAAGGATGTTCTCTTGTGGAGAGTAATGGTGTTGAAGACGACGAAGAAGAGCTTGAATCAGATGAAGATGGTGGTGCTGGTGATGTGAATCGGAGATCGAAGTTCGAGGCATTATATTATGAACAAATGGAAGCTTATCGTCTGCTGGTAGAAGAAGGTCGATCGCGTCGTGAAAAGTGGGAATGTCAATTGAATGCTAAAGATTTAGAAATTTCTGAATTGAAAGCTAAATTATTGGCTTCTGAGGAGGTTCCACTAACAGTTTCCTGTTCTTCTCCTATTGTTTCTCCATCACTTTCCTCACCTGTCTCGCCTCCATCTGTAAGTCCTCGAACTAATGGAGTTTTAGTTGTAGATATAGGTGATAATATGGTTTTATAGCTTTAAGGAAAGCTGGGTAATTTATAATGTACGTATTAATGGGAACAAATTGTACAAAATGTCTGAAAAGTTTTTAGTATTAATTAACTACGATATTAGCGTAAAGTAAAAAAAAAACATTAATATAGATAACTTTGAGGTTTTACATTTTAAATGAAGTTGTGGTGCCCCTCAGCCAGACAAACTAATAGTTTCACTGACCTTCACCACTTAAAGTGGACAAATATGGAGGTACACCTATCCACAAAATCTTTGAGGTACTTCATTTGTGTGGGGCTATGTGTTGCAAAATTCATTCGCGACATTTAAATTTCTCGTCCAAGAAACCTTAATAAAACTGTATTATCATGATATCCAACTTAAAAAAAGACTTTTCAGACCACCTAGATTTCTGTTGAATAATCCCAATTTTAAATATAAAATATCAAAGTAACTGATTGATCACCATAAATTGTTGCAAATTTTCATTACTCATTCTTATTGTTGGTTGACCATACTGCTGAAAGTTTAAGTTTTGTTGCAGCGTATTTATTAATTTTTAAAGATATTGCGAATAGACATCGAATTGTTAAAGATTTTAAATTTTAAAATCAGTAAATTACTTATAGTTTATTTATGTCAATTTTAATTTTAGAAAGTAAATATTTTTATATAATAATTTGCTTATGGTTATCCTAATTATGTTGTGCCAGACACATGGGATTAATCAACGCAGTATAAGATCAAAAGCAGTCGAAAACCGTGTTAGCTCAAATAAGTGAATTATTTTTTAGTTTAGCTTATAAATGATATTTTATGATTATGTTAAAACTAACAACGTCAATAACACAATTCAAAATCTCAAGTATCACTAAATTTTTATTAATTATGATTGAGAGAGCGGGGTCCCTTTAAGAAACAGCTGACAAAAATTGTGCTTGTTGTTGCACTTCTCTGACATACCCTCGAGTTCCTTGTCTTGATGCCAAATTTTATTAAAATCGTTTAATGTTTAGAGAAGGAGATGAAAAAGAAAATTAGTAACAGCCAAATTTTACGATACTGTATTTACTAAACTACTTAACCGATTTTATCATATTTGGCACCCTTAATCATCATTAGAGTCTTGAACTAATGGTATGAATTTCAATTAAAATGGTTCATTTTCAACATTCTATAATGCCCATTAAGCAAAGCTAAGTTTTAGAGCTAACAGCTAACCTTAAATGCGATGTACTAAAATTTTAAAACAGATTCTAGCTCAAATTAAGTATCATATCAATTTGATTTGCTTTAGAAAAATATGGTAGTAACTGGGGGTGGACCCTAAATAAATTCAAGATTTTTTAGTGGCATTCCTATGATCTGGCATAATAATCTAAAGGAATTTTCTTACAGTTGCATTACTTTTTGAATTCATTTTAATTATTAATATATTATTGTAAATAATAAATTTAAGTTATATATATTTGTAAATAGATTTTATTTGTATTAATTTGTCAGTATTTACTTTCTTTAATCCGTTATGTAGTTTATTACATTCACTGTGATTTATTTTAGTATTGTATGGTTTTTGTTGTTGTTTTTTATTTTTGTTCGCTAATTTTTGAAAGCCGATCATCTACTTTGTACACAGACAACCAATCTATAGGTGTATTTTTGTTCAACAATCTCACCTAGTGAAGGAATTAAGCCGCATTCGTTATTGAAATAGGTGAAATTTATTTTGGTCTTTCATTAAATTTTAGTTGTAGTTTTTTATCTGGAAAATTTCAATTAAATAGTTTTGGCCCAATTTTGGAATGAAGGTATTGATCAAAATGGGTGTTACATAGTGGGTGGCTGTGGCTGACCTTGCAATCTGCTCATATCCTTGGTCGTATTATGAGGGCAATAGCATACAATAGGATTGGCAATTTATTTAGACTGTACTATGTATTAACTTTCATAATTAAGATTTAAGCAATTTAGTTCACCATGACAGTTTTATTCATTTATTATTCAACAACGATTTTATTGTGACTTAACTTTACTGCTGCTGTTATCTGATGAATTAAGTATATCTTTGAATTATATTGTAATGATAGATAACCAGAGCCGGTGAATTATTATCCTGAAAGTAATTAGAAACATCCTTTATATAACGTTACAAATTAATTACCCTACTTATTTGATTTTGTATATTTTTTTACTGTTTAACAACCCATATGTATATCATTATGTATTCATTTCAGATATTCTATTCCCAAAATATATCAATTTATCAATAGTTTTACTGTTTTCTTTGGTGTTTTAATTGCAATTTATTATTTGAATTTGTATAGTAGTTGTGGTGGAAATTCTTCTTCTGGTAACGGGCCTCTGCAGCGCCCAGTCCTTCCAGCATGGTGAATTGCAGAGTAGGGGATGTTGTGTTTAGATTTTTAAGCCATTTAAGTGATATTTGCAAAAATATCGATTTTGTTGCCCAAAAACGTCAAAACTTATTTATGGATTTGTTTTACTCAGTCCCTATGGACCTAAAGACTAAATTTGTACCTGTTGACGTCATTGGCCCCAGCTCGGCCCCCTTATTCAAAGAAATTGTTGATGTATCTTTCGAAAGTACCTGTGCACCAATTTACAGCCCAATCCATACATAGTAAATATGACATTTTTATGGGGTGCGGTGTGCGGGTCATAAGCACCCCAATGACGAGCACTAAAAACGATGAAAGGTTAAAATACAAACTTGTAAACATTCTTGGAGAAATGAAGTAATCTTTTGACGGTGTGTCGTTGCCTGATGTTAGGCGTAGTCAATTATCTGGTTTGGATCTTTCCATTTAGTGAAATTTCTACATCTAGCAAGGAACATTTTGAATCTATCCAAACTGATACTCTGAGAAGCTGTTATATTTCTTAATTATGTCCTAAAATTCAGACTTTAAATAGATAATGATAGTTTTATTTTGCTAAAAAAAATCCTTTTAAAAATACAACCAACGTTTACTAGTTTGCCTTTTACCTCACTATCTTTGTAAACAATTTAATTCTGTCACTATTTGACATTGAATTGTTTTAGAAAACACTGCCCAATTTCATTTTCGAAGAGCCATCGCCTGAATTTATGGTGGTCTAAGAGGGTGTTCACACCTTACCATCCATGAAAGGTTAATTTCGTTAAATTTTAAACCTGTGCAAGATATATACAGAAAAATATGTTTAAACATATAATTCGAAGTATATTTATTTAGAAAAAATAATGAGTACAAAAATATGATAGTTTTTGTAGAAACAATACATCACTATTTTAGTTTTAATTTTTTATTGGAAATATAAAAAAAACTTTAATATGTTTCATGATTCAGTCATAAATTCCATATAAAATTAACATTGTAAACCTTTAGGGAAATTGGTTTATCAAAATATTGGTTCCATTGTAAACGAATTTTATAAGAATTGATTTTTAAAATATATTTCTAGTCACAATTTTCTAATTTTGATACATCGATAGTTTTAAAAAGCTGAAATATAACGATTTGTAGGTATAACTTTCACCAAATTATCAATTTTATTTTTTCGTTGTGTCAAGCATGTTTTTTTTATTAAATGCCAATTTTTATTTTTAAATGGATTATCTTTGATTTTGGAAGAACGTATTAAAATATGGTTAGAAAATAACTCCAGTATGGCAAATTGAATTGTGTTTCATATTCTTTTCTGTCTAGAAAGTATTCACATTGCTTCTGCTGGATTTAGGAAAAGTATGTTCATTTCTGTTTGTTTTATACACCGAACTTGCTGATAGCTTATGATGCTTCAACTGATACAATAAATATTGTTGTATATGGTGTTACTATCAAGTAGAATAAGTTTAAAATATATACTATATTATTTTTACTATCAGAATTTCCTATTATGTTATTTATTGTGAAGATTATTGTTACGCGATTTTGTTAGACAAAAATTCAGTAGATATATCATAAAACAAACCTTGTAAGACAATTTAAATTTCAACATTTTTGCTGCTAAACACACCAAAAAGCGTTGTGCTTCTCTCTCTATCAAGTGTCGCATTACCGGCCGACACCGCTAATTTGAAACCTTTCTTGTTATGATCCCAGGAAATAAATGCAAGCTACACACAACTAGTATCGATGGGCGCAACACATTGACCCGTAATCGACAACCTCTTCACGGTGCTTGGTCTATGACGAGCTCCCATGTGGATACCTTGACAACTTACCAGGTGGATCGGAGGTAGGTTGTCTTTTTCCTGCATTTTTGGAACCTTGTCTAACAAGTAATTTATTAAAAGTGTGCCACATTTAGTCCTAGAACCGGGTACCACTCAATTCGTAATCCAACGTGCTAACCACTTGGCTACAGGCTGCTTACTCATGAACCTATTTGAACAAAATTAAGAATTTTTAAATTATCACTGAGTACGAAGATTAATTTATAATATACATACATACAGTTATCGTGTGCCCAAGAAGTAACTATCATTTAAAAAAATCCTTACATAATATTGGCCAATATGTTGATCCTGCGATTTTGATAAAGATATTTCTTTTTAAAATTATCAAGTAAAACCCAAAGTGGCACAAAATTAGTGGAGAAATGAAAATTGTCATGAGGGCTCCAGTTATGTCCTGATCATCATATCAAAAGTCTCCCCCATGATTCCAAGTGAAGCATTTCCAGATATATAAGCAACAATCCAAGGTGGAGGCCGTTTCAATATGGGTCATACTAATAATGACAAATATGTCAAAAACTGAAAAATTATTTTCTATATCAATATCCATTTGCAAATTGTAGATAATTACCATATCTATCTAATAAAAGAAGATTCATTACCATAACTTGACATGATTAAAATGGGATTACAATTCGAATGTCCCAAATTTAGTAGATATATTTATTCTTGATGTGCATTTTTAAAAAGAAATTATTTTTCATAATTGAAAAGAAGAAACGCGGTCAGCCAAAAATAAGACTGAATTAAGAGTTTAAAATGTTTACATTTGACCTGTCTGATTTTAGTCGATTTATTTCATATTTCACATGAATAATTACTGGAAACTAGGAAACACATCCAAATTAATTTTAATTAACCAATTTATGACGTACGTGTCATAAAACCACAAAAACGTTATCTGATTCACCTGAAAGTTATGGTTATGCATCCAGTTCAATATGATTCCAGAAATCATATTGATTATCGATTTTTACTATATGTAGAATGAAATCTTTACTGCAGCAAACATTCAAAATAAGAAATAAACAATAATATCAAGCCTTCAACAGTACTAACATCATAGTATTAATTAATTTAATCCAACCAAAAGATGTGTAAAATTATAAATATGGCTTCAACATAAAAACAACATCCTTTCAAGATCAAATCAAAACTATGTAATCATGTGCATATTGTTCTACACCCAAGGTGAAGCATGATAATATGGCCAGTCAAGCTTGGTGATTGAAAGTACCATCTAGTATATCCAAAATCCAAAAATCGAAATCCATGAAACAATCCGGTCAGAAATGATAAATGTAAAATAGTTAAAATGCAAAACAATAACAAGAAATATGGTGCGGTACTTAGGACCCTCAGCGGTGAGTTTTAATCAGATTTATATGTCCACAACCGTCACTCTTCCCAAAATCTAGTTATTATTCAAAGTTTAAAAGGCTAAATAAGCATTGGTTGAATTAAATGGCAGATCAAAATCAACTTTAGAGATGGTGGAATCATTACATTTATTCCAACAATGACCATGGTTGTTTGAAGAACCAATATGACAAATAATACCAAAATATCATAATTGTGGTTAGTACAAGATTAATTATAAGATTAATTAGGAACAACTACATTACTGCAGTTTTTGGTAAGTCTGCCAGGACTAGTATTACTAAATCTATTGATTAAAATAGTTAATATTCTGGGAAAATTGATTGTATTATAAGTGACAGAATGTTGTGTAATAATTTGACAATTATTACAAAATCTATCTTATTAGTTTGTCAATATCATGAATTTGTTTGATGATGTAATTAAATGAATGTTTTTTTTAAACTCAAAATATTACGTGATGTTCTTTTTTCCCCTATATATCAATGACATTAAGAATTTGTCAGATTAGAGTCAATTAAATATTTTGCAGATGATGCAAATTTATTCTGTACTAGAAATTAAAACTACTAAGCTTTCAGTATTTGCTAAAATTGGTTAAATTGTAAAAGACTAACATTACCTAGATTTTAGCCATAGAACAAAAGAAAATATTAATATAAAACTTAATGATCAAATAATACACAAAGAAATTGAAACTAAATATCTAGGGCTTATTAAAAATATATTAGTGAGCATAACAAACATATCCCAAAGTATTATTCGCTTAGAAATACTTTACCCATATTTAGTTGTTGATAATCTATAAATCTATGTATGTATATTATTTTCTAAGATAAATTATGCTATTGATGTATATGATAAGAAGAATTGGTTAAAACAATTGCAAAAATTTTAAAACAGATGGATAAATTATTAAGAAAAAACCATAATTATATTACAAAGATTATAAAATTCTAAAAAAGAGAAATTTGAGGAAAAAATTGTAACAAGTTACTGAATTTAATCGCTTCATGATTTTACCTAATTATAATTTTTAATACTTATTTCTATACGGTTAATTTTATTTCATATGTAAAATTATTTTTAAGTTGTTAGTTTTAATTTTGTACTGTTTTAAATCATGTTCGGCTGCCTGTGTTCTGATTTTTATCAAAAAATGAACTATTATTAACTGAGTATAAAAATTGTCCTCACCACGATCAAAATAAGAAATAGTCGCTATTAAGTATTGTGCCTCCTAAAATATTATATACTAAATTTCAGAAAAATTGGTATACTCAATCGACATCGGAAACTGGGCAGACGCTTTGGAGCTCTAACAGTCAATTCGTTTAGATCAAATTATACACATTATTAGGTCAACCAAAATAATTGCAAATGTTTAATTGAAAAGTTATAAACAACATGACAAATATTAATTAAATACGTAATTTATTTTATACTTGTAATAATGTGTATTACAACTTTGAAGATTTCATTATATCTGTAAAAAAAACACTGTGAATCCTCTTGCAAGATGTTCTTCATTATTAATTCATATTGTTTTAGGACTTGGATGGGCAATGATGGTAATCAGCATAATAGTTGCGGTCTACTACAGCACATATCTCACGTGGATTGTTTATTATTTTGGGATGTCATTTCAGTGGCAGTTACCTTGGAAACAATGTGACAATGAATGGAATACCAATTCCTGTTTTAGTTATTCCACTCAAGCAGCTATAGAAGTAGGTGAAATGCAAAACTTGCTTAGAAATTGTCTAATTAGCTTTAAAGAACCTAACTGATTGTATCTTTTTTCTTGAGAAAAAATTCATAACAAACTTGAATGTGTTTTGGTTAGTATGCAAAATTGAATTGAATTTAATTTAATGGTTGAAAAGACACAGTATCTACGAAGGAAGTATGCGAAGTTGCAGTGCAGTATCCAGGAATAGCTAATAAATGTTTGACCGTTTAATGAATATTGTTTATTGAGTTGCTAAAAAAGATGGTTAGACATGTTATAATAAATTAAAATGTCAATATACATAATAAGTTTGGATCGTTGAACTTACCTTTATATGTATATGTATAAACTGCAAGTACAATTATAAATTTTGATAAATAAATAGTAAATTTACATAATTTTAAAAGTGAGTATAACTTCATAATTATATGTATGTAGATATATTTTTTTAATTTGTAATAAATTCTTAAATCTTAACTACATATTTTACTTATTTAAAATTGCTAATATTAATATTTATTACCTATGATACCTTCAAAGTATTTATTAAGATGGATATTCTTTTTTGTGAGGGGTATATTATATAGAACTTTGACATTTATTACATAATACTTTAACCTTTACTCTTACTATGCGTTCTATTACATATGTACGTAATGCCTTCACTAAATTTGCTTAGGCGAACAGCTCCAGCTACGAAATGGTTTCAATGAATTTCTCTTTACCAAGTTTCAATCATTCCGGCCCTTCCGAGGACGGTTTAGTACGGAGCTCATCGGAGGAATTCTGGCTGTGAATCTTAATTTTTCTTATCTTAGTATTTAACACTGGCGCGGATCTAGGCATGTTAATTTTCAGAAACTATAGTTGTTGCTTGAATTAAACTAAGTGTTCATAAAAACTTAAATAAACTACATTGTACATTGTTTTTAAGTTTCACACAATAAGAAATTCCAAAACGTAAGCCGTGATAACTGTTAGAAGAATGATTTTTTATACAAGTAATATTAGGACGATCATTAAAGTAGATGACCTAGAAGTTGGGTCTCCCCTATTTATTTCAAAATTGATTTATATTTTCTATCCTGAGAGGTACCTATGTCTGAAATATTTCTGGATCCGCGCCTGTTACAGACAGTATAAGATGTTTAAAAAGTCGTTTGTTATCAAATTTCAAAACAAAATTATAAAAATACACTTTTTAAATAATAGACAAATTCCATTGTTTAGATCACGAAAAACATTTACTTTAAATTGTTATTTCATAACACAAATAACAAGATAATGTTCAATATTGTCATTTGCTGATTATACAATATGAATTACATTACCAACAATCCTAATTGCCAGAATTGATATAGACCAATCAGCTGTTAAAAAAATGGCCATCTAAATGAATGAAAAACAGTAAGAAGCGACATAAAAATCGATAAATACAATCAAATTTCATCATAGAAATTAATTTGACAACCTAATATTTGGGTTGTTATAATATATTTCCATGATAAAAAAAAAAATTCTAGTCTAAAAGCCAATAAGGGTTTAATCATAAAATCGCACACAAAAGGTGTGTTATGCTTAATGTATAGATCCATTGAGTTGATATAAGGAAAGTCAATTCTTGAGTGCCGCGGCGGGTTATTATGATCCATGGGGTCACTCAATGTATTTTTTCTTATACTGGAAAAATATCGGCTCCAAAAGTTGCTTCGATTCACTTGAAAATTTTAATACTGACTTCTGATGATGTTACAATTAACTTAAAAAATGGCGTGGTCCTACGTTCACGGAAATAGTTTTTTGTGAGACTAATTAATGTTATTTTTATTAAAATTATGAATAAAGAAAATACTACTTGAAAGTAATATACTTATATAATAGCGCAAAATTGACATAATATTTTCACAAATCTTATTTCCAAAGTAATATTTTTTAGTTACTTGTAATATCAACAAAAAATTAGTAGTATTAATTTGAAGAAAATCGAAGAAATTTCTGGAACCGATATTTTTGATTGAGTAACTTCTAGGAGTGACCCATAATAACCCAAGAGGACATTCAAAAATCGACTTTCTGAATATAAACTCAATATATCTATACATTAAGCATAACAAAAATTTTGCGCCAAATTTTGTAATTAAACACTTATGGAGTCTTAGACTATTATTGATGTTGGAATTTCTTGTATATATTACATATGTTGCTTCTTTCAATATAATTCATTTCAGGAATTTAAAACGACATTTTCAAACATTTTATATAATTAATGGTCTATATTCGCAGTTACCAATAAATGTTATTGAGCTCAAACTTTAACCAAAAAAATAATTTTTATTTCCAACTACAAAAAGCTTAACTAACTGCTTTATATTGTCAATGTTGTCCATTTCAGTCCTTGAAATAGACTCAATGTTAGTTTAAATATTTGTCAAAATCACAGTGACAAAACAGTCCTTCATAAAAAAACTTAAGCAAATTGATTAAAATATAAATATTCACTTTTACAAGAGGCAGCAATTAAGTATCCATATTTGAAATGTGTTTCTGACCTTTTCAAATTCAACTATTAAATCTCTAACACATTAGTTGACCAAAATGATGATCACCATGTATACACTAGACCAAAAAATGGAAACCCTAAATAATAAGAATAAAAAAGATTATTTTAACACTGAATAATTTGTTAT
>JAUYWI010058990.1:0-16246 GCA_034780595.1 Parotoplana pacifica | reverse complement strand
AGGTTTAACCTCGAAAATTCATTATAATTATATATAATTTTTTTAGCAGTTAACGGCTTTTTATTAAAGAATTATTACTAAATTTAAAATGCTGCTTAGAGTGAACCACATTATTTTAAATAAAAGGTATTTAATCGTTGTTGTATTAATTGTATTAATACAAAACCACTGAATTTTACCAACCACAAGCACAAATAATTACAAAGCAGCGATAACAAATTCTATCTATTCATAATCTGCTCTATCTAGCCTCTGACAAGTATAGGCAGGTATAATTGAAATCTGTGGTTTCATCTCAGTTAGCCTTTTGAACACAACTTTGGCCATTTGGAAATCAATGTTGGGGATGTCAGTCTGGTTATTGGCTCTACCATTGCCTTCAGTGCTGGAGTGCCCAGGTATCCATATGAAGTTGATGGTAATATGTTTCTGGTTTGTATCCAAATTCTTGGCTATCATCTTCACTGGAGCTCTTTTGAAGCCCATTGTACTTCTTCTTTATCAGATAATTTTATTTCGTGACTTCTAATATATCATTTAATAACAATTACAATAAAGAACATAGATTTAGAATTATTATCATGTATTTAGATGAAAATCGTCAATTGACAGGTTTTGATGTCCTAGGTATAGAAAATATCCTGCTGTTCAAGTGATAAATATGGATGGTATTCTAATTATTAAAATGATATTACAGTAAACCCTCGATTATCCGTCAGGCATGGGGAAATGAAAAAATGGAAGATAATCGAAGGTGGCGGATAATCGAGGGTTGGTCTGTAATGATCAGCCATCATTATCATATTTCATAAACGTGTTTTATTCGTAAAGAAATCATCTTAATAAACGATTTTAAACATGAATGTTAGATCCATACACAATTGTATTCTGATAAAATTTCAAGAGGTACACATTATAATATTAGGAAAATGATAAAAATTGATCATAGATACCTATAACATAACACAAAAGAGTTAAAATTAAATTGTTTGAAAATTTTTCAGCTAAAGATTGCTGGCTAAGGGATGGATTGCTTTTTGCATATTGGCATATTTCATGTTTCTCTGCGATTCTTAGTACAATACATTCACGTGGCATGACTCTTTTATATACATGCCGCGTGAACATATTGTACTAAGAATCACAGAGAAACACGAAATATGCTACTATGCAAAAAGCAATCCATATCTTAGCCAGCAATCTTTAGCTGAAAATTTTTCAAACTATTTAATTTTAACTCTTTTGTATTATGTTATAGGTATCTATGATCAGTTTTTATCATTTTCCTAATATTTTAATGTGTACCTCTTGAAATGTTATCAGAATACAATGGTATATGCTACTAAGAGCTTAAATTTTTCAGCATGTAGCATTGCAGTTTATTGACCACTTCCTTGCTTCTTATTGATCCTGTGTTGTCACCTGCTTTGGCATACATACACAGCTACTGAGTGTGGTGGATAACCGAGGGTATTTTATACTGTGTAGGTATAATTTGTACTTAATTTGAATGGCAGATTACGGAAGAGTTTCATTATGGTGGGAAATTGGTTCCCATCAAAATGGCGGATAATCGAGGGTTTACTGTATCAACCTTTTAAATTTATTTGAAAGAGAATGATAATTAAGAAAATAGTAAACAAATAATTTGCTTTATTATTTGAAAAAACTAATTAATATCCATTGTTGAGTACAATATTAATAGCAACATCTATGCTATAAAATTGAAATGTACAATGTGTGGGTGTTTGAAAAATAAGTTTGGAATATAATTATTCCTTGACCATGGAATGGTCAAATGAATATCATTCTACCATCCATGGTCCTTTTTTCTTTCCAAATCTTTTGGAGTGCTATTCAGCTTAAAAATCAGTAACATCCAAAAAAAAACTATAACATTGTGCAACCTATATAATACTGAAATACCTTTCATAGTGTTTTCTAAATTAAAGAAGTTTGGTGAAACAACTCACAATTTAAGGAAATCCTGCAAATATTGTTTTTTACATAAAACCCCCAAAAAAACAATTACCAATTATTGAAGAAAATTCACATTTAATAAAACAATGGTGCAGCAAAACAGCTACCTCTACAAAAAATGACAAATTTTTGACATTTTTCCAAATGAATCCACAGTTTAGTATAAACTATCAATATTCATGTTCCAAATAACTCAATTAAAATCCCAACAAACCATCATATTTTGTTCAAATTTAAGATTTATAAAGCTACAGACTACTCTGGCTAATCCAGATGAGCAAAATGGAAGGAAATTTGTCTGGTCTAGCCATTTTCATCTAACTAAATGATCTGAAAAATGGAATGTATGTATCTATGAAGGTATAATAGCATTGTGTAACATCAGATTAGTTTTGCATAATTATCTTTCCCTCTCAATTTAGTACTGCCTTCTACTATTATTAACAAATATTGTCGGGAAAAGAGGTTAGGAAATATTAGTACCTTTACTGCTGTGGTTCTGGATTAGCTGGAGTAGACTATTAGAAAAACCGGATATCTCACTTTTCTAGTTGATAACCTATGTGGGTCACCATTCTAGTACCAGTCTCTAAATATAAAAATAATAATTTCTTTACAAATTAATGTTATGGCGCTAAATAACTTAAAAGTTTCTATGGCATTTCTAGTGGTTTTGGAATGGTTCTATTCATTAAAATTAAATTTCAGAAAAATCCATTTTTTAACTATTGGCCAGGTTGGTCCCAAAAAACCATAGATTTATAAATAGTCCATTACTGCTGAATTTTTCTTTATTGTTTTTATTTTAGAGCAAATTTGTCAAATATGATGCACAAATATTTACTTTAAAGCCATGTCATTTATAAGCCTATTTTAGTTGGAGTTCTAAAAATTCAAATTCTTTTCACACATGAGTGTATATAGGATTTTTCAAAGACAAAAATATTTCTTTAGTTATTAAAAATCAAGTGGAGAATATCTTCAAATATTTTAATTTTTTTTCAAAAAGCTAGATATAATTCAAATCTTTTTATTTTCTTGTCAAATGGATAAAAAGTTATTTACATTTTTTTAAATAATATGATATTTTAAAGTCATTTATTTCCCATATCCCTTTTGTTATCTTGACCTGTGTGGTCAAACCTTAAAACTGGTATAATTATTTAACTACAATACCAATTACATTTATTTAAAAACTATGAAATGTTCAAAATATTTAGCTGCTTTAGACAGAAATTGAATATATATTCTGATATAAAAAAAATATTTATTATAAGTTCAAATATCTGTTTGAATGGTCACTTGCATCAAAAACTGAAATTTCTCTTTTTGGTAGTAGTATTTGTTCTATGAATTTGGTTAGAGTAGCTGATGTTTGGACATGTTGGTTTATTAAATTTAGTAAGTTATATTTAGATTCTTGGGTTGCTGTGTATTTGCAATTTGTGATTTATGTTTGCTTTGAATATTACAACTCTTAGAGTACTTACTTTGCCTTGGAATACATTTTTAATTTCTTTACAAGAGGTTTCAATGGCTTTTTGTTTTTCAATTTCAGCTTGCAGATTTAAATCTTCAATCTTTTTTTAATTATCATATTTCCTTATTGAATTTCTGTTGTACAAGGAGTATGGCTTATCTAGTTTTTGCCATTAATTTTACTTAAGATGAAGATTTCTACACTATCTTATGGGCATACCACTTCTTCTGAATCCTTCACAACATTATTGGCTTCTTTTCATAGATACTAGCTTTGTTTCTTAACAAATAACCCACATTTTCTGATTCATTCATTTTAATAATATATTTTGAATCACTTGATATTCTTAATAAAGATAGAAATTAATAAAAAAACAGTAAAATGGAAGAAGGCTCTGTTATTTACTTTATTGATCTATTGTTCAGTGGTTGGCATGGCTCCAATGATGCAGATCATCTTTTTGCCTTCATTTCTCCTGATGTTACACTTTTCTGTTCCATGTAACACTGTATTTGACTGTTAGAGGATCCTCCCATCTAATAATTTGTCTTCCTTTCCTTCAGTTCGAGCCATAAGGGTACCAGTGCATTGCTTTTGAAGTTCATTGGTTGTCTGTCATTCTTTTCTTATTGATAAAAGTTGAGTGATGATATCTTGCACTTTACTTTTTTGTGGCTCTAATGTGGTCTCTTTTTGAGATGTAGGTCATCCTTCTTTACATGGCATGCTGTGTGGTAAACAAACCTGAGCAAGGGGGGACAGGAGGGATGTGAATAAAATGGAATATTCATCATTGCTTCAGTATAAACACTGCATAAAATGTTGGCTGTTACTGTGTATTTCCCACCTGCAATTTATTCTTCCTAAACTTTGGTTAATTCATTAACAACCATAGCCATGGAAGTGCAATATTTTTGCTGTTCCACATCCAAAAGCTTAGCAATTAATTGTTGATGTTTTGTTGATCCTAATCAATACTGTGCTGATTTTTTTGCATTTTCCTTTCTTTCCTTTTCTGATCTTATACTCCAATATCCTCTCATAATTTTTTTATTCAGTCTTTTTATTATTGCTCAACTTAGTCCATTCTGTTAATTGTTTTTTGTATTTCAGATCCATTTATTTCACATAATATGTATGGCAGATACTGGATCTGAATTTTGTATTTTCAGGCAATTCATAATCTGGTGTTATTTCTATCCATTTTTGCAACTTGGGTGATCAAGAATCCACTGTTTTCTGAAGATATGCAGGTACTCAAGACAAAATGCCAGCTTGACTGAAAAAACTCAGAATGATCCCATTCTTTTCTTGGTAGATCAATTTTAGCTAGCTGAAGTGTCCTAAATATCTGGACAGTCTCGTTTTCTGGTGAAAAGATTTTTCTTTATTGGACTTGGTGGAATTAAATTATCAGCATTGTCAATACAATCAGGCGAAGTAACAGCCAGTTCACAATGCAAACCATTGTCATTTGAAAACAAAGAGTTGTTGTTACCTTCCAAAACAACTTCATTTGAAAAAGAAGCATTGTTGTTACTCTCCACCATTTGTTTATAAACACAAGGTTAAACCTGGCTTACTGCTGAAACATAGCGTCCTTCTTCTATATCCTGTTCAAAATGTTACACCTCACCTCAGTTACTCCAACCTGAACTAAGAAAATTTGATTTTTTAAAATAAAGCTTAGAATGCTTATAATCTGTTAAGACTGATGATGACGGCATGCTCAATGCGACCCTGTTGCAGAGTTGACTAAATCCTTACTCAATCCAGTTAAGACTATTAATAAAAAAACAGGTACATTTTTATAAAATTATACTATTTATTACATATTACTCGCAAGTGATAGCTGTCTCGGCCTTGTTGGGCCTCATCAGCTAGGCCATAGAATAGCCTACTCTATGAGCTGGTCGTAATCACAGCCTGAGCCATATAAAAAATTTCGTATATTTCATATCAAAGTATAAGAGAGGAAATTTTGCAATACAGTAGAATTCAGCTATATTGACTATTTGTCTATATCAACATGTTTTCAGAGGTACGGTCAAAATGCTTATCTTTTACATGTTAAAAATTTTGCCTATTTCACTTCTTATATATCGACTATTTGCTTATTTCGACACCCTTTTTCTGCACCAAGATTATCACAGTTTGTCTATATTGACACATCAATACGTATATATGTATGTATGTGACATGACAGTTTACTAAGAAACATTTACTGTCCAATAATAAAGACTTGAACACAACAGCTCAATAACATAACTAATTTTAATTTTTCATGTTGCACCTAACCTTTACGGTTTAACTTCAACTCGATTTTAAGTTTGGTGTCAACATTAATTGAGGCTATATTTGGTAGGATTCGTATTCGTAATACAGATAGTCAAAGTACATGATTGAGTGACTTTTTGGTTAAAAATGTGTAGTGATTGAATTCGTAACAATGAATCGTTGACAGAATTTAAAATATTTAACAACGAAACTAAAGACTCAAGAATTTCTTTTGGTGTTGAAATCATTTCGCTATATACTTTGGAATCTCATTATTAATTTGCATTCCGCGCGCATTAAAATTTATGTTTGGCAATTTTAATAAACACTAGAGTTAGCTCAACACTTTATTCAGGTAACACTGGAGTTACATTTAGTAGAGTGTAACATAATACCAAACTTGAATTCACCCATTCTTTAAGATAAAAAACTTAGAGCAAATGATCTATAGCACATGTAAAAGTATACTTTTCCACAAAAAAACAAACAAAAATTGTAGTTAAAATTCACATATATATATATATAAAATTGAAATCTTCGATGGACAGTTACTCACTCGATTAAGTCATAAAAAACTAAACCAAATACAGTTGTAAGTATATACATACATACATAGTAGTCGAGGTAGATATGGGCATATAATTTTGCTACCAACCATGGACTACCATATCTATACTTGTGAATTGGACATAATTTCAATCATCGGCAACAGTATGTATTTAATAGCATAATGTATTTTTAAACTACAGTCTATAAAAAAACAAGTAAAACTTTATTGCGTATGTAGAAAGGTTGGAAGTCAAGACGTTTCGATCGCCTTTGACAAGTGAAGAAAAACGTTAGATAAAAATGCAGGCTATTAAATAATACCAGGTGATTTTGAGGGGCAGACACGTTAATAATAAATTATACTCAAATTTTAATTTAGCAAATAAAGTCATTCAAAAATTACTAAAAATGAGCTAGAAAGTAATAAGAAATCAGTTAAAGTCATAAATTTAGCAAAATAATGACTTTGATAAAATATATACCAAGAACCAATTTTTTAATACTACATGATTTCTCATGGGTTTTGAAGTCTATATGGCAACTTTGAAACAAATAGGATGGTTGTATTCGATTTTAGAAGAATTTTTGTAATTTGATAAAAAAATTAATAATCAATAATATTTTGAAAATATACCAACTCAAATCTTTTACTCAAAGAACGTGTTTGCCAAATTTCAGCATAATCGGACCTTGGGAAGTATGCAAACTAGAAAATGTCAATTTTCCTGACTTGATGACGTCATAGGGCCGCTAGCTAAGTCTCGAAATTGATTTTATTTTAAAACGTCAATCTTCCTCATTTGTCATTGGGTAGGTGTCTGTCAAATTTCAGCCAAATCGGTCCATGAAAACGTCAGTTTAGGGGTGGTGGTGGTACCCCCAAGTATGTATATAAAAAATGCGAAGTCTACTAAAGGTTGCAATACTTCTCCCAGGTTTAATCAATTTGGTTATTATTTGACTTCACAATTGATATCTTTTGAAAAAAAGTGTATCTTGCACAATTAGGTCAAATTTTTCTGGGGCCTTCACGTGACCTCGGGGTGGTCAGATAAAAAACTGATACGAAAAGATCCGCAAGAGTCCAAATTTTATAGAAATCGATTAAACTGCTTTGAGTTATTTAAAAAAATGACTAGGGGTACATCCCCCCAACCCTTTGGCCAACGGAAGGTTAATGTATCAACAGAATAAATTCAAAAGAAAATAGGTCAGTATTATATTTAGACATTTTATAATGATTAGGTCAGGGATGTAGACCTGTACCTACCTACTCCCCTTATAATGATTAGACCAGATTTTTTTAGAAAAGTAAATTTCCAGGGTGAAACTAGACAGCAAAGCGCTGAACAAAGTGTAAAAATACAAAATGAAAAAAATTGTACATAAACAAAAAACTTTCTTTGCACTACGTGTTTACTAGGTATGTCACAAATTACTTAGAATTTTTAAGCAAATGCCACAAACAGACACTCGTATTTAGTAATCCATGGTCTTTATTAACTAATACAATGAACAAATATAGAGTTCAAATTACATTATGCATAATATAAAACATTCGAGTTTATATAAAATATTATAAAACACGTAGACAACATTCTATCCATTTGTATTATTTTAGAAGAACCATAAATTTCGATTTCTAAAAATCTGGACAAATTCTGTTGATGAATTATACAATTATATCATGATGATATTGTCGATTTAATTTAATTTAAAATACAGTATTTTGTTTAATTCACCATAATTTTTATTCCTCAAATAAAATGTACATAATACTCATTGTAAAAATATTTGTTTCCTAAGCTTTAATTCGTAATTCACCACTTTTTCTTTTCTGTAATGTACACATCATCTATATGCTTAATTAGTCAGACTCAGACACCCTAAATAGCCATCATTCGCAGTGTGGTACACAATTAGCAGTGACAGCTTTAAATTGCTAATGTATACGCTAGAATAGTCAGCGATCCACACTCAGTACAGTATACGTTTACATAAATGTAATTGGCTAGTGAGGTTAACTGTGTATTTTGCTGTTACAAAATCAATTTCGCATGTGTAATCATGAAGAGAGCATCATACTCTTCAAATTATCTAGAGGTCAAATACAAAGCGTACATTATATTGATATTGATTTGTATGTATGTACATTGATTGTGTATACAGTATGTACTGTACAGGTAGGTTCATAAGTTACAACGACATATATTATCACAAACGCATACAGCAATGAAACAAGAGTATTACATTAAATATCAGAGAGATCTACCAGGTAGTCAGCGTTTCTGAATACAAAAATGCATTTTTCGAAATGTCCGATTATTGATCGATTGTAATAAAGCCCTGTGGAAATTGTAAGAAATTGCCGAATGACAGCTTTCAGTTGATCGACAGAATCGGCTTTTTATGCCACAGTTTTTGGTTTAAGTATACCCCAGAGAGCATTGTCAGGGCTTCTTGGCGGCCATGACACAGGTCCATTTTTCCGATCCAGCAATTAGGGAAGTGTCGGTTTAAGAATTCTCTCGTCATGATAGCTGTATAGGCTGGAGCCCCATCTTGTTGGAAATGACACGATAGATGCATCGCTTTATCTGTGAGAGCAGGTATAAATCCATTTTCCAGCATATCAATATACCTCTCAGCGGATATACCAACAGCAATAAAAAATGACCCAAATAAGCATTTGGCGGACATAGCAGCCCAGATAAATGTTTCATAAAATCTATGTTGTTGTAACTTATGAACCTTACTGTATTTAATTGTTTTCTATCCTTATTATATACCTACCTTATCTAGCAATCCCACTTTGTTTTTTACTTACTGGCAGCATGGGACGACATGGTCAGAGAGGGAATACACGATTTACTAGGAGACTATAATGATACTGTCAATTCACCGATATGCTAACTTCGCCATTTTTACTTTGTTCCATAAAAAAGGTTTACTTCTGGACGATTTATTCATTTAAACAGCCTTTAAACTAAAATTACCTCAACAACAAACTCACTTTACATCACATTTCCATATATAAAAATGAAATAGATAAATGGAATTTCTAATATTTTTATTTTATTGATAGCTGAACCATGAATTAAGATTATTGTTACTTATATTCTTGCAACAATAAAATAACTCATGTACACTGTCCTCTTTTAAGGATTTTTGATATGTAGAAGAATCATGAATTTCGAATTCTAAAAATCTGGACAAATTCGGTTAATGAATTATACAAATACATGATGATTCTCCCTCAAAACTCGCTTATTTATGCAGTAGGAACCAAAACCAAATCAATAAATCGGTATTAGAAAATTATAGTTTATGAAATTTCTAAATCTAACGGGTTTGAAAGGAGACCTGTAAAAGACACCTGTATTGCTTTCTTACCCTGATAGGTAAGATATTAACATTATTCACAACTACAAATCTCTGATTGTACTTTTTGAATATTCTCACATAAATAACAATAAATAATTTCACATAAAACAAACAAAGTTTCCCAAAATAGATGCAGATGCTCTAATAGTTATTCAAAATTTAATACTATTTTAATGTCATTTTAATACTTCAAATAAACCTAACTGATATAAAAATATCGCTATAATAATTTGGGCATATTTCTTAGTTTTTCTAAATCAAGTACCCGAGTGCCTTCAAAGTCACTAGCATTACGATTTAGACTATCACATTTGTCACGGTTAGATGAATTATTAGAAGAGTGGTCATCGCTATTGTTTTCTTTACAGTTGTTATTATTACGCATCATTTGATGGTGTAATATTGGCAAAGGAGGCTCTGCTTCATATCCAGCAAGTACGCGCAATGTGTCCTCAGTGCCGGTCACAGGCTCAGAATCACACCGACTTTTTATATTTAAATGACAACCAGAAAATTCGAAATCCGAAGCTGGTGTTGTTGTATTTAGATGAGTATCTGAACAGTTAGCAGCCACCTGCTCCCATTTACTAAATTTATGTGGTTTTAAAGGTTTCCGGTGAACAGGGACTGCGCTAGTATTGTCAAACGCATCAGTAAAATTGCTTATTTCGGTATGCACTGGTGTACTGGTTGGCAACAGCCTGTTCGAAACACCTTTTACTCTTTTAGTTTTCTTCTTTGCACGATTATGTTTGTGATTGGTGCCATTACTACTTTCTTCCTGTGGTATAAGACCATACTTTTCCATATAACGACGAGTTGAGTATGTCATGTCCGTTGAACTCATACCATACTGAGTAACTCCTGTTGAACTTGCATTATCAAAGTGTTGATAGGAATTTAAGCCTGTTGATGCTTTCAATTTACGAATCTGTGGGGACTGACAACAATTCTGATCGGTGAATTTTGTTAGAGGTGGATTGTCACATGATGAGGTAATATTAGTCTTTTTTAAGTATTTCTTGGCTAAAGCAGCAATATGAGCGCTCTTATCCGTATCCGAATCATCCAGAAACAAGGAAATATAAGTCAAGCGTTGTTGTAACAATGTCACATTTGGATGATAGAAGATGGATCCAGCAGCACTAAATAATAATAAAATGTATATATATGTATATTCATTATAATTTTTTTTAAATAAAACAAATATTGCCCTGTTGCAAATGGACAATATTTGCGAAATTTACATAATTTGTAGTAGAAAGTTTTGTTAAATACCTAGATCACGAAATACTTCCTTAAGTCAAGATAATAAGCGCATTATTTGGATTATTTATAAGGTATTTGCATGCAGATTATAATTTTGGATAAGATATTTTTTTAGTAAAGATCCTAATAATATTATGTAAATATTTTTATCTTATTGAGGGAATTACAATACACCTTTTACTTAACGTCAGTCAACAACGTTTTCTCGATAGACAAAATTTAATCACAACTAAATAGTACGATCTTACCTGTATGATTTGTCAATATTTGGCTTTGTCTCATCTTTTTCATCATCGAAAAAAGTTCCTTCTTCTTCAGATGAACTTTCACTTATAGTTTCACTGCCTTTGTTACCATTTTGTAGAATAGATTCCTTTTCTAACTGATGGCTACCTTTTCCTAAGAAATCTTGTAGATTATGCTAAAATGAAACATTGATTGATATTGCATCATTAGGATAAAATTTATAATATAAAAATCATGTTTTAAAGCCTCGTGGTCACACAAAAATCGTAAACTGCACAAAAATTCTTCAACTGATAGAGATGAATTTTTTTTAAAATTTTTTCTATGCCTTAAAAACCTTATGAATTGTTAAAATAAAATAAATATGCCAAACATCTGTGGAAATTTTAGAAAAATAGTCACTCCCAATAATTTATGATAAATTTTGCATTTAAATTTGGCCATGTATGAAATTCGGGATGCAGCCATTAGTTGGAAGACCAGTCATCAATTGTTAGACAAATGACCTCGATCTTCTGTTAGACAAGTCATTTGTTAGAAAATATCATATGACTGGTTTCACAGATGACCGAATTATGATTTATCTAACAGATGATCAAAGTTGTATTTTCTAACAAATGACTTGTCCGACAGATAACAGAGCGCATTTGTCTAACAATTAATGACTGGATCCTATTAACTTGCCATAAAAAAAACATTTTGTTTAAACAATCCATCTTTGGCAGTCCTATTCTGAACTGGTGGTCGTCATATCTCAGAAATACCAAATGTATTACATTGAGCATAAAAGAAAATGCTCCGTTCGAAGCAATTAAAGTGACTATAGCCAAAAATATCGATTCTTTGTTAATTAGGTCTTACACAAATCGGGAAAATTCTAATTTTTGGACCTGATGACATCATCGGTCTCTTTATCGATTTTTCAAAATAATGTCAAATAAAGCTTTCCAAGATACCAGTGTACCAAATTCATGTGTTTCGATTGTGTGAACAAATTTTAAATATTAATAAACGAGAAAAAACCGCGCAAAAATACGTTTCCCTCCTGTTTTTCTATCTCGTTGCACGTTTGCAAGTCCAGTTGTGTAGATAGCCCATAGTCGATTACAAAGTAATGACCAAGTACAATTGTATGAGATGCTTACCAGTAATTTTGAATAATTATCAAACGAAGAAATTGGTGCTGCTGAGAAAACGTTGGTCTGAAAATAAAATACAAAAATTGCTTTTTTTCTTTAGTGGAATTGTATACCTATTTATTGAATTTCCGAGAATTTTGTTTATTTCAAACTAATTTAAAAGTACAATGCTAGGAGATGGGCTTATGATGGTCAGTATAAAAAACAAAATATAATTTTATATGGGGTGATTTTCTAAAAAAGTAGTTTTTTGCAATCATCAAATTGATTTAGCGCACAATGAAGATAATAGGATAAAATAAAAAAGATTTAAATTTCACTTAGGTATATAATTAAATGTAAAATATTTGAAACGTAAAAATGTAATCAATAATTATATCACAAAATGTTTCATGCAATTACCAAAAAAGGTTTCCCATATTTTGGACAAGAAAATATAACACTTTCTTTAAAAAAAGCCGAATATTGTAAATCTATGTACCTGAGCAGCAGCTGTATCTTCTGTTAACTCTAAGCTGGTAATGCATGCATCTGAAGTAGCCTTTGTTCCTCCGTTAGTCATTGTAGCGGCAGTGATCGGAGAAACAGTTACACTAGGCTCCTGAGTGGCTTGCAGCAGTTGGCAGGCCCTAGAAGGCAATTCTAACATGGGCTCAACTGAAAGTGACAAACTAACCGTGTCGTTAGCAATTTCTTGGTGCGCATTTATCCCTAAAATGGTTTAATTCAATATTTGTTTAGACATTTTTTTAAAGTCAATACCAAAATATCCTTACAGTTTGCAGTAGCATCATCCCTTTGACGGTCGCAATCAGTCATTGAGTCTTGCGAGGAAAAGTTCCCTCTATTATTAGTGCGAACCGTTTCGACTGGACTGTGAAAGGAACTTCTAGATTCCAGTTGGTTAATAGATGGAGTATGTCTAGTTTGTAGTTTACTTCTAACCTCTGATGAGTTTTGAGTTTGATATTGATCGACTTTCAGAGTTTGTGCGTTTAAACAGTGATTTTCTGCTTCATTTGAGTCAAACATTTTATGTTCAATAGAATTCGAAGACTGACTGCTACTAAAATTACAATTATGATAAAAAAGGAAAAAGTGATTTGATGCTATTTAAATATCACAAATAGTGTTCAGTTTTTAAGTGTAGGATGTCAGGGGTAGTTCTCTTTATTAACCTTAAAAGAAATTCATAGCGAAAAGTCGTAAAAGAATCATATAATTTAACCGTAAAGCAAAGGTCTTGTGAAAAAGTCACGAAAAAGTCTTGGTTCTACTATGTAGTGGAGGAATTTACTCATAAAATTTATACAAATTTTAAAGAATAACTATTATATTAAATATTTAGAATTTTATTTGTAAATATAATTAAAGATCATATACTTATATGATTTATATGATAAATGAAGATGAATACTCTTACAATAATTGCAATCGATTTGAATAAATAAAAAGGGTGTCTCAAAAGTAACCGAACCGAAATCTTAAATAAAATTCGTATTCAGCACAAATTGAAGCAAATTTCAGTGGAAACTTGCCAGAAAGTATGTCGTGATTGTATTGAAGTTCAAGGTAGACATTTTGAACATCTGTAAATACTAAATATACCTATTAAATTTGTTGTTTTTGATATTATTTAATTTTACTTTAAATTACCGTTCGATTACTTTTGCGACACCCTGTATATTATTCAGAAGACCTTTTTTGTTAAATATTGTTCTATTTTAAGACTTCTTGCATATCTAGAAGTCATTGCTATGGGGGAAACAATGGTGGTTTCAAAATATTTAAAACTGATTTAAAGCCAACCTTACCTCATGCTCTAGTTTTAAAACACTCATATTTACACAACAAGAGAGTCAAATACAATTTATCGCTAATAACTCCATCAATAATATTTAGATTCCAATCAAATTAATTATTATACATAAATGTAGCTTGTATCATAGATTCCTAGCTTGACCAGTTTTATCTCTTTTTTTAGTTATTAACACACGCAATGCATTATTTAAAGACAGTTTTGGTAAGAATCACATACTGTGGTTTAGATAATTCTGCAGAGTTAACCGCATTTATTTCAGATGTCGGCCAAATGTTACTTGTATTAGTGGCAACAGTAGCTTGACAGGTTGGATTCGATTCCCGAGAAATAATCTAAAAGAATAATAGAATTTATAGATAATTAAAGCGGTCAAAATGAACAATAAGCATTTTTATATCTTAAAAAAATCTTTAAAATGTCTAAATAAGCGAAATATTTGATAAGTACCACAATATACAAATTCAAAATCAGTCCAGCAAGTCAACATACAAATACAATCACATATATTTTAGTAGTCATCAGATCCTGCTGCTATATAAAATAGATAATGTTTAAGCTAAGTTTTTATTTGTTTCTAATGTGTAATTTGTTAGGTTACAAAACTACAATAAAAACTTGAGTAAATTAATTTAAGGAATAAAAATGGATAGTTTTAAAACGGGAAAAATATGTTATATGACACACTTAATAAATGTCTATCATACAATTTAATTAAATACCATAGTTACTAACAAATACAATTTTTTTAATTTAAAAACATTAGTAAAAAAATCAGGTAAATAAACACCCAAATATGAAAATCTTATGAAATTATTTATATAGGAAAAAATAGACAATTTAATTTTACTAGTTCATTGAGATTGCTTTATATTTGGCATATCTTTTCCTTTATCTGATTAGCTATTAGTGTGCCCAGTAAAACAAACATAGCTTTATCTCAAGTCAGAAATTGAGGTCCACTGATTTTGGGACCAGACCCGGCCAACACATAAAATGAATTTTCTTAAATGAATAAAATCATTCTAAAACCATTAGA
Source organism: Parotoplana pacifica (assembly GCA_034780595.1). Taxonomy (NCBI): domain Eukaryota; kingdom Metazoa; phylum Platyhelminthes; order Proseriata; family Otoplanidae; genus Parotoplana; species Parotoplana pacifica. The sequence goes on along the minus strand of JAUYWI010058990.1, from coordinate 1,064 downwards.
AATGACCTGGAAACAAATAATAAACCATTTTAACTCATTTTGAGACATTTTTTGTTAAAAAATCAATTTTGACAAACCAGAAAAAATAAGGAAAAATCGCTCAACGACCTTCGTGGACTGGTGGAAGACCGTTATGGATGGAGAATGATGACAATGAATGCCGCCAAAGGTCGTACTCGATCTGACGGGACAAAGTGACAAGGTGAAAATGTTTTATATAGATTCTAGAGCCATTTAAGTAATTTTGGTAGAAAATATAGCTTTTTTTGGCAAAAAAGATCGATAATAATAATCAATCATTTTTCTTAGGTTAGTATTGTTGAACTACACAACAAATTCGAATTGAATTGAAAAAAAAATTGTTGGACATGACGACATCATTGGCCCCTGTTGATTTCGGTAAAAAGCATCGATAGGAGTGGATCTGGTGCATCCAGTGATTACTCTGACTGCATCTCGCTGAAATGCATTCGAGTCTTTCATGAGTAGTTGAACCCAAGGAGGGGATCCTGGCACCACCAGCGTATTTACATAATTCCGGAGCGAATATCCCCAGTTAGTACAAGTATCTGCTAAGGATTTGAGTGGATGCAGTTCATGTTCTGCAGCTGTTATTTTCTTTTCAACATGAGTGAACTGGATATGCCGACATTAATGGACTCCAAGGAAGCATGGGTTTCGAATTGTTTTATTGGGAATGTCATTTACAGCTGATTGATATATTTGTACATTTCTGGACGTCAGTTGGGTCAGTACTGAGATGAAAAATTTGTCTTTTCTGATGTTAGGGTGCTTTTAGCCCAGTTAGATATGGGATGGCAGCTTCTTGTGTTTTTTTAGCTTCTGCAAGTATAGCAAGTATAGCAAGAGCGTCTGCAAATAGAGCGAGAAAGAGGCTATCAATGGCTTCAAGTTTTAGAACGAGGTCATTGATAAAAAAAAGGAAGCATGGGTTTCGAATTGTTTTATTGGGAATGTCATTTACAGTGATTGATATATTTGTACATTTCTGGACGTCAGTTGGGTCAGTACTGAGATGAAAAATTTGTCTTTTCTGATGTTAG
>JAUYWI010058979.1:0-16251 GCA_034780595.1 Parotoplana pacifica | reverse complement strand
AGAGCAATGGGCAAATGTCGTGTCTAGGATCACCAGGGCTCGACAACCGAACTGATGGATACACGACGACGACGATTGATCTCCTATCTGTTAAGTTTACTTTAACCATATCAAATACAAAAAAACGCATACAGAATCTTGTTTCCGTTCTTTTTTGAGCTTGGGTCATTCATACATTCCTTTTAAAAACATTATTTTTTACTTTCTCTTTTACTTAATACAAATTGTATCATTGTTTTTATTTAGGCAAGTATCTTTAAATCGAATACTTATTATCACAGTATCGTTGATAGCATTACATTCCGATTAATTTGACATTTTCTTTGTTTTTGGCTCGCTTCCAACTTTACTTCGATCTGTTTGCTTGTTTCCACTGCCTAGGTGGTGTTTCCGCTTTTTATTTTGCTGTAATTTGATGGAAGAAGAGAACACCCCCTCAGTCCAGAATAGACTACCTGAGCTGCCAGGCAAGTGTGCCCATTGTCTACATCATACTGTACTATACAAGCAAGTGCCCCACACAACACAGATTGTGTATTTTATTAGTACACAATTGAATTGCTCTCTCGTCAACGTATAGGCGTCTCGATGTTCTTTCCTCATTCAATTTTGTTTTACCTTTGTGCCAGCGGTTGTGTCGTGGTGTGGTGTGTTGTCCACAGGAAAGAGTTCACCTTGTCTAGCCGATCGTCTCCACTGCCTTTATATATAATATTTATAATTCTGTTTACTGGATAAATAATAATAAATGTGCCAACTCAGCGCGCTGTTTGGTGCTTCGACGACTATTTTCTGTGTTTAACAATGATGTACCTATGTGTGTATAAAGTTTTGTTGGCTAGAGTATTATACCTGGTCTGCTGCCTTTTAAAATAACTTGTTCCGTCCGTTCCCCTCTCCTAGGTTATTAAGGATTTAATTGATTAATGATTATTATTTCTGGGGTTTCCTTAAATTATTGTGTGACGTATTAATCTATGAAATAAAGAATAATTTGCTCTGCCCGACCGTCATAGATATTTATTATAATTCTAGATTTTAAAGCTTTTAATTGTAATATTCTATATTGAGTAAACCATTAAATTTAGAATTTCATGTCTTGACTATCTAGTTTATATCTAACGATTGTCAATTAGTTTTGATCAGGAACTGGTTGATTTCCAATAGCATAGTGATTAATGGCAGTAGGATTTGGGCCAAGCCAAATAACTGAATTGTGTATTTTGCAGTTTTCAGTTTCTTATTTGATTTAGTGGTTTTTGACAATTGTTTATTTTAAAATATTTGTGGTCGCTTGTTCAGTACCTACATAACATTTTTTGATTCCATAATTTTAATGCATAAATAAATAAATAGGCAAATTAAGATTCTTTCGCACCTATGGAATCTGTTCAGTTGGATCCAGAAACTTTGATTCTTGTTGTATTGATCATAACAACAGTTATTTCATTTCAATGGGACAATTGGTTGCCAAACTGTACGGTAATTGGTGTATTAGCCAACAGCATATTTGCACACACAAATTATTAAAACCAGCGCGTTGTTTCATCAAAATATATTATCAGTAGTTTCCTAGAGGTTCATTAAGAAATTAGGGACCTACATATATATAACTATTGGGGGAGTTTGATAGATGGTTTACTTTAAAAGTTAAGAAAACAATAAAAAACATTATATATATATAGCTATTACAAGAGAATCTGTATACCATGGACTACTTAAGGGGTCCATGATATGCACATATACGTATAATGTCGTGGGTGGAACTTATAGTATTCTGATACTACAAGGCAGGTAAGGAATACAATAATGACTTTACAACCGATAGAACAGCTACTCGTTACAGAAATGACAATAGAAATTTTGATTTTGTGATTGTATTTTCCCCCATTAAAAGACATTAAAAATCGATATTTTTAAATATCTATCTAAAAAATATTTTAATCGTTTGATAGGTGAATGTTCGCTATTTCACTAGTTAGTGAAGTATGGATAACCGAAATAGTAATCATAATCACAATAACAATGTCATAAAGACCTTTGGCTAAATATAACACCGTATCAAAACTATGTAAATTAGATTATTTATTTATCTCATTTTTATAACTTTTTAAGAATGTACTTTTGAAATAAATCAGTTTTCTAACGGATGATAAAAAAATAAATTTTATTCCAGTACTTGAAATCATCATCAAATTCTTCTAAAAAGAAGCATTACAACATAATTTATATCATGTACAATGCAAACTTTAGCAAGAGGGCGGACGTATTTGCACAACAGTGCGGAGGCTTGACGATAATATTGTCTTCTTTATTCATCAATATGATCTATTCCTCCTCCTCCCTAATGGTGGAAAACACCCACCACTTATTTCAAAAGTACATCCGGGAAATTAACACAACAGAATAAAATTAGCAATTAGAGTTGACCGTTTTTAATTTGATTTAATAATACTCACATTCATTTGCTTCACATTTATTCGGTTGTTGGTAAATTATTAAATTTTACATATTATATTGAAAACATAGCACCGACAAAACCACGTCATCATATTTTAAGATTATTATTATATGTATTGTGGATCAAAGTTTAATAACTAACGTGGATAACTTGTAAATAATTTATTTATTTATTTATGGCATTATTATCAGTATATTGCCCAAGTGATATGCGGCATAGTATGCCAGAATTACTTGTAGCATTGTTAAAGGTCAAACCAGTAATAGACGTTAAAGGACACATAAATCATCGCTTGCTCAGAAATAACTTGATGGTTTTATAATCGAGACGTCTATGTTTTATCATAATACTGTAGAATTCGGTTACAATACGTGTATTTTATTATAGACTGCTATAATATTAGTGAACCGATCATTCAGTATTGGCATTCAATACCTACATTTTGTGATGGCTGTAGTTTTTACTACTACTTCATGAACAATACTGACTGCATATAATTAAGAATAATGCTTTTGCATTCCATAGCAACTTTGCATTCAAATGTTACCGTTAGAAAATTATGTTTTTTGTTATTCTACTTTTACTGTAGGGAGAGTGGGTACCTAACACCATATTAAAAATGAAAGTACATATATTTTGAAATAACTCAACATTTAGAATTTTATGGCCAACATTGATCATCACTTATCACAAAAACTATTTTAAAGTGATTATAGTCCCAAGATAAAGTCATAGGTCATTTTGTGCTCCTACTCACTCAAATGAACACGGGGGAATGTTTGCTCTTAATTTGGTTCCATTATCTACCCTGAATTACATAGCTAATCCCCCTAAACTCTGTCTATGTCGTTGGCATCGTGTACGATTAATCCATTTGATTATACAATTGGTAGTTCTTTATCAGGTTTATAAATTGAATAGTTAATTTATTAATTTGTAGACTATTAGCACTATGATTAGATTGGTTGGTACCTTGCTTTGTTGGTGTTTATTATTTTTAAAGTTGTACTTTTATTGAAAGAGAAAGTATACCCACTTACTTGGCATGGAATAAAAGCCTGTGTACGTGTGATCTGGCGTCTAGCCAATTTTTATAATGAAATAAATTGCAGAGTTGGACGACGCGGTGGAGCACACAGTAATATTATAAAGTTTTTTGGAGTGTGGAATACATAATTATTAGCCTTATCTGCATTGAATAATATCATGCTGATAGTACGTTGATTAATGCTTAAGAGATGGCAGCAGTCGGCTAATTTTTAGGTATTTTTTATCAGTTATGTATGTATGCACATTTTTTATTGCAACTTGGCGGTTGTGCTGGTAGGGGGTGGGTATTATGAGAGTACATTATATTTTATTATTTAATGTAATAGACAGGAGATAGTTGATATGAAAATGATATTCCTTGTCCAAATCCAGTCCCAAACGAACTAAGAGTTAGCCAGAGTACCTTCTTGTATTTTAAGGATGACTCTCCTAAGCGGGTCGATAAATATTGATTGTTAGGAATAGCTAAAAGATTGATTGAGTGTAAGTATATACCTACCTATTTAGTTTTTTTGTTACATTCATATTATGAATGATTATGAAAATTTATTGAAAGGGGACATTTTCAATAAATTTTAGACATCATTTTTATTTATTGAGGAGTAAGAGAGATGCCTTTTTTTATTTCTGTCGATATCTTTGTACAGTTATTTATGTAGACTAAATTGAAATTGCATGTTTTAATCTTAAATCTATATTATAATTTGAAAACTGTATTTTTCTTTTTCTATTACTTCTATTACATATTTTACGTGCTAGAAATGAATTATCTTGAAATTATGTCATTTAGGTATCTCAATGAAAGGAGATGTACATTATCAGTCACTATTTCCCTGACTTTGTAGTTCATTTCAATTTGCATGTCTGTAGTATTGAAATTATCGATTTTCACTTTCTATGATCTGTCACTCAATCCGCTGTCTATTTTTTTTAAATATCTATGCATATTATTTTAGTTTGTTTTATTATGTAAAGAAGAAATTATCTGATTTTGCTTAGCCTAGAAACCCTACCTCTCAGAGTATTATTATGACCGAAGAAAGTTGTTTCCTAAAAGAAGATTCATGAACGCACTGTTTGTTTGTTTGTTTGTTTGTTTGTTTGTTTGTTTGTTTGTTCTTTTGTATTGCTCTTATATTATGTGCATAGGACGCGGCGTGGCGAAGCAAGGCGTGGAATTGTAGGGAAATGTTTGATTAATTTGATTGCTGGTCGATTTTTGCTTTTCACTGCACAACAACTGAATGAAGTCAATTCGAATAAGGAAAAACAAATCGAGTAATCGGACGAGTTTCATTCATTGTTTGTTATGTTCTTCTCTGTTGTGTATTGAAGATAATGCATAAAACCTATGGTTGTTATAAATTTAATGACACGGTTTGTTTGTATGTGTATAATATCATCTGTATATTTGTATTTATTATCCTAATTTATGATTGATATATATATATATCTTGGTTGTTCATCAGATCGATAAACTTAGATAGCCAACATAGACAACTTCTGAGTGAGTGAGTTGGGAAATTCATTATTGTAATTATTCTGCCAAATAAATACAGCTGTCTCTAAGAGCCAAATCTGAATCATGTGCGATATAGAAGGCAGTTGAAATAAAAACCAAAACTAAATAAGGCTCCCTTATCCCTGGGTGGCTTGTGTTATCTATAATAAGCCACATTTTTTACCGGTTAATTGTGTGTAAAATTAATGTATTGAATAATTGGGCTAGCTTCGAAATTTGATCCCATGTAGGTCAAGAATATTTGAGATGTTTGTTTAATTATAAAATAAATCGATATTTTGTGTGATCTTATAAACAGAGATATTATTTTTTTACAAATACACCAAAAAAATTTGTCTTTTTTTCTGAACTCTTAAAAATGTTCTTGCTTTTACATTATGTATGAATTATGAAACAACATTCTGAAAATGTGTTCTTAGTTCAGATAATGGATATCAACAGTATATAGCAACTTTTCCCATCCTCTTCTATAATATTTTTTAAGCAAATAATTCTCTAATAAAGAGAAGTATTCATTATTTATGTTAAATGTGTGTAATAATTCATAAAGGATACTGCTATCATAATACGTGAGAAGGGGAAGAGACATAGTCGAATGTAATGTGACCTCGATCACGGAGATTGACTTGCCCTCCCGTTCGTTTGTGTAACTTAAGAAGGAGGTGGTGGCTATAATACCGATATAAGTGTTTAATTCTATTTTTAAAAATCCATTCTTTCTCTACATTATCCTTCAGATTTATTGATTTGGCTGCATTCCAACAACGATTGAAACTCATTCTGTATTGTCTGTGTTATAAAACAAAAGCCTAAAGAATTTATTCCCCTCTTTCCTTCGGCATGTAGTTCGTATTGCAATGCAATGTACAATTATGTACATTCTGATATGTGTGTACATGACTTACCTAAGCTTGTTTGAAAGATAATACTTTCTAGATTTTTTTATTAAAAAAAGTTTTTAATAAGAATCTGAGATATATGTATATGTATCTATTGTATTTTGATACGAGGCCCCTATTGTATCATGAATAGTATGTTTTGTTTTTTGTTTAACTTTAACTATAAGGTATGGAATTGGTACTTTGGAGTTGTTTCATTCTGTTCTTATTTTTGGATATCTCAACCATCATTCTTTTACTGGATACATATTAGGTTACAACAACTCTATTGACATTTTTTGGGGGTTGTTTGTTACTGTTTATGCTATTTGGTGTGTATTCTTCGTATGATATTTTAAAAAAAGATCATTAAAACTAGCATCCTTCATTACTTTCATGTTTTTTACCTTATGTTTTTTTATAACATCAAAACTAAGTGATTGGTTTATTATGAAATTTGTTATTTATTATCCTTCCTTTTATTTATTTATAAATATTGAACCAAATATTCTTCAGTAAATATGAAATATACTTATTTTAAAGATCGATTCAGATGTTTTTACGTGTTGATCTGATACATTTAACCCAGTCTTAAAACTTCATTCATAAATTGGAGAGCTAGGTAGTTTGTAGTAGGTGGGTATCAGTTTTACCGACATAAAAGTAACTGGTATAAGTATGTTGTGTGTTAACTGGATTACAGTTTTGAACACAGCACCACAGACTAACTATCTCGGGGGATTTAGGCTTATCATATACTTTCCTATGTATGTGATCTAAAAATTGATCTGGAGATTTATTGGCAATTTGCCATTGATAGGAGCTACATACAATTTAACACACACACACCCAGAGAAAAATTGAAACCTAATTACTAAACATAGATAGTAAATTTCTAATTTGGCTAGACTATGCCTGCCTAGCCTGGGCAGAGATCAGTTTTTACTGTTTCAAACTTTTATTTGTGGTCACCGAGGATTATTTTCTGTGTAATTTGTAATTATCTATGTCCAGAGACGATAGGTAGTTTTGAGATGTTAGATGAAAATTATCAGCTGTTGTTAATTTGTTTGCGCTAAATATTGCTGGCAGTATTATTTCATAATAATATCTTGTCATGGCCAACCTTTTAATTTACTAAGCTCTTCTCTTTTATTTAGCATGTTTTTCTCACTACTTAGTTAAATAATATCTAAACTCATTTTCATCGACCAACTTTCAAAGATTTCAGTAAATTTTTGGAACAAGCTGAATAACACTTTGAAAGCAGCAACACCAACTGTCTCCAAAGTGTTTTATCAACCACGTCGGTCCCTAATCCGTCACTAATGAATATATTGTACACATACATTTTGGTCGGTGGGTCCAAGCTGGTAATGATTAGATGTTGAAAGCCGGTCTCGCCTTTATGTCTGGCCAGTTAGCTTAATGATCGGAGAGGAAGCTATTTTTCAATGACATGCCAGCGTCAAATGACATTATTTTGATGTTCTTTCATCTAAAAGAATACGACACTCGTCCGATGATGGTGCGGTCATGTTTTTGGTCACATCTTCAAGTCAAAGGTTTACTTTATGTATGTTATATAATGTGTAATTCGAGAACATGTTAAAGACATTATAATTTACATGTTGCTTGCAACAACATGATCATCAACAACAACAACAATTTGAAGAAAAAGTTAGAATAAGAAAGATAGGTGATTTGGATTTGTTTGTTTAATATGTTTAGCATAAATAAGCGTATTATAATATCGTAGGGGTGGCCTTTGTATAACTTGTGTGTCATGTGTTGTCGTATTTAGCCAAATGTTTAGTAATTGGATGGTAAACATATTTGTAGTATTTTGGATGATTGGGAGAAATGTTTCAATTTTTAGCAACAGTCGCGTATTTTTTTTATAACAACATGTTTAGTTGTTAGGTTTAAATAATATTGTTTGACTATAAAATCGTTAGAAACACGTCATTGAATTTACTTTTTACGATGACCGATTAGAAAATTAATTATTAATTGAAATACTGTGTATATTAGAATTTAATGCGCCATAAGCTGGATGTAGATATCGGTTTGTGTCTGTATGTATTTATTACAAATCCTATCTATCTTTTATATCACGAGTTTTATAATTTGCTGATCAATTCAAAATACACATTGGCAGCATGTTAGTTTAATTATTCTGCCATTTGATTCCGCGGTGGTGACTTTGGCTTTGCCCGATGCTGACAATTTTAAGTAATCTTGTCGGTCCATGGAATTATTGACTGCTTGGATCACTAGCTGACGATTAAATTTTTGATCTGACAAGATGTGGATTGGGTTCAGTGATGATGATGTTGATTACATTATTAGGTAGGTAGGTAGCTGGCCTTTTCTGTCATGTCATCGCATTCTGTCATATGAATTAAGTTTTAAATATTGTTGGTTTTAAATAAGAGTGAGAATTTTTTTTAAAAATTACTACTAGATACATTTGCGTGCAGTAGGTACTTCCTACGACTAAGTATAATTTGCTGCTAATCAAATTGGTCTTACTTGTAATACTTGTTTGTTTGTTTGCTTGGAATCGTTTCTTGTGGATGATTTATGTAAATTGCTGTCTATTTTCAATTTTGGGTCAACATTTTCGCATATAAGATGATCAAATAGTAATGTTTTTATTTTGTAAATAGTAGTTACAGTAACTATAATTTTCAAAAGGTAACCTTGACTTTGTAATGCATTTTAACCTGATTTTAAGTCTCTTGTTTTATTTTTCCGTTGTTGTATTTTTGTGATACAATAAATTACTTTGGCTGTGTTAGATAAATTCTGTAGTTGAAGTAATAATAATTTTGTCAAATTATTATTTGTGCGAAGTTAGTCTCATTAAGTCAGTGCATCAGTTTTTGTTTAATTTTTTGCTGCTTTTAAAGCTATTTAGATTCTTCTGGTCCATTGAGGAAGGATAATATTGAGAAACATAGTTTATTTTACATATTTAGCTCCCAATATGCAGTCCACAAATAAGATTTTCGTAATTAAACCAATTGAGTTGAACTAGGCTAATGCGATAACTACTAAGGCTGCTGCGTCTACCAGAGAGAATTTCCTTTATTAGAGAACAATTATGTGTCAGTGATAAATTTTACCAAATTTACGCACTCAAAAGCCCTGGGATTAGTTGTTTTACAAAGCAATATTTTGACCTTTTGTACCTACCAGATGTAACTATTGACGACCTTTTAGTCAGATAGTTGCGCTTCCCTGCTAGAAATGCTATATACTAGGAACAAAATTGCATGGAGTACTATATATGCTACTGACTTCCACAGACTGGTGTAAGTAGTACATTACCAAGCGAGTTAATGATAAATGGAAGCAGGTGATCGGGAATTTATAGACTTCAAATGTCAGCTCAGCTGATTTATCGCTCTATCATCCTGGTCTGGTTGAATGGAGGTCTTTTTTTAGCAAAATTGCATGTATTATGCTCCTCAAAAGGACATCAGATGACCAAACATATTATAACACTGGGTTGAATTATATAATTGCTAGCCATTTTTTATACTACATATTTAGAAATTGATTAGTTTGGTTGAAATTGTTGCAACTGTTGGAAGACAAGTGACTCCATTTTCTATGGAGAGTGGTGATAAAGTAAATTGCTTTCAACTATGAAATATTTTTTACGTTGTCTAATTAGGCTCTATTACTTGTTGATTGGTTGAAATTACATTTTTATATTGTGTTATTGAATTTTTAGTACATGAAACATTTGAAGTTAATTTTGTACTTTTAGTAGTCTAACAGGTGTGACCTAGACGAAAATTGTAATTGTAATTGAATTTTCTTTTTTTTTATTTCTATAGTAATAGCTATTTAACATACCTACTAGGAAACCTAATCAATTTTCATTATTTTTATGATTGCCGGTTTAAAAGAAATAGCATAAAATAGTTGTGAAAATAAAAAAAATGCTTTTAAAGGTCACATAATATTTGTGTTGTGTTTCTTTATTTTTATATTTACGAGAGACTAAAAACAGGACTAAGATTCTATCATTTTCCGTGGAAATGATTTTGTTGTTGTATAAATCAGCCATTTTATATCTAACAAACTTGTTGTTATAAGAGGCAATCATTACAAGACACAAGCATTTGATCATGGAATGTTTAATTTCGGTCTAGGGATCTTCGCAGTGTGTTATTAAAAATGAAATTTTCTTTTTCTATATTCCAAATAGTAACAAGGGCATCCTTTTTATATTCGAATAACCAAATGCAAAAGTATGGAACTCACAGATCCTTGTTTCTAACTGTAAATTTAATTCAGAGATTTCGACGATGACTTATTTCAACAATCCGAAGAATGTTTTGTTCAATTCAACCATTTAATAAATTTCAGTTGTGACAAAACTAATGAAATTGCGCATATCAATCCAATTATTTATCAGTAAATCTATTGTAATTACAATTTGAAACCTTTTTTATTTTCCTATTTATGATTTTATTTTTTTAATTTATCTGTTTATTAATTGTTGATTCTATCTATGTTTTATAATTTAAATAATCAAAAACTTCTTAAATGAGGCTGAAGAAATTCGGCTCGAAATTAAATTGTGTTTTAGTTGAATATTAATTGAACTTGTCTCTTGTCCTTTAGGCAAATGGAACCAGACAACTGACGTGGCAGTGAAGACACTGAAGCCAGGAACGATGTCCACGGAGGACTTCCTTAAGGAGGCCCGTATTATGAAGACTTTGAATCATCCTAATCTGGTCAAGCTGTACGCCGTATGCACGGACGAGCCGATCTACATTGTCACTGAGTTGATGATGCATGGCAGTTTGCTCTACTACCTGCGCGATGAAGATGGGAAATCTCTGGGTATCAAGCCGCTGATTGATATCATGGCTCAGGTGAGAGCACAGCTATTGGAGTTATTCTGTAATTTTCATTTTTATCATGTGGCTAAAAGTCAAATATAATTATCTGAAACAGTTGGAGCTATTAATGGATGTTCTATTATACTCTTTTGAATGTAAAACAACGATATCAAGTGAAAATTATTTAATCATGATCAAATACTAAATGAATTTAATGTTCGGAAATGTATAAACTAAAAAAATGAAACTACTCGTATTTTTTATATGATGAGTATGTCACCTATTACCTCTCATTCTATTCTAATCTAATCTATAACTTTTTATAATCGATTTTATGGATTTTTGACTAATTTGGACCTCATCTAATTACTTTCTGACTAGAAATCGATTTATTGATTGGTCAACGAGTGAGCCACATGTTTTTGGCTTCATGCAATCTCTATTATTGTTTAAGTGATCACTTTATCATTTCCATACCCCCTGCTTGTGTCCCCTTCCTCTTGTTATTATCGCTAGAATGGCTTTTAGAAGTCAAAATTCAAACAGGAAACAATAGGATAGATAAAACGAATGAGGTGATACATAGTTCCACTTGAGATGTTTCGGAAATTAATTGTTCTTTTTCTCTTAGACTGGATTTTCAAGCGTGCTAATTTAATCCCTTGTGGAGACTGATCGGAGTGCAGTCATGGGTTGGAGGTGGGGGTAGGACTAGAATTGATATAAAAATGAAACGATAATAATAAATGCTTTCATAAACTTAATATTTATTGTATATATTCAGTGTTGGGTGTGATGATTTATTCTGTCTGCCTTAGACGAGTGTTGGGGGGGGGGATTTATCACAATAAGTGTGGCAATTACAGCTTGAAACAGAGAACGACAAAGTAAATTCTTTCTAAACAGTTAGTATATTCATTTCCTGCTCGCTTTACTTAGTTACCAGGAGGCATACCAAACGACGTATCATAGAGGACGTTTAATTTGGCCGCGATTCGAACCACCAGTGACTAATTGAACATTTGCTACAGTGGAGGTCCATATCTTTTTGTGGACTACTTCAAAGCTTTTGATTCAGTTTATCGTGATAAACTATGGGAGTTGCTTGGTGAGTTTGGAGTTCCATCACATCTTATCTGGATAATCAAGAGTCTTTATGATAAAGCTGTCCATGTAGTTTGAGTTCAAGACCAGAAGACCGAGCCCTTTCGATTTGAAAAAGGGATCAGACGATGCTTAATCTCACCCTTACTTTTCAACGCGGTAGGGAAAAATATCGTGAGAACAGTAGAACCTTCAGGATAGACCTGGGAAGATAATTGGTTATGCTGATGACACTACTTTGATCGCTAACAACAAAGAAAGAGACAGAACTTATGGCAGAACATCTAACCATTGCCAGTAAAGAGCATGGACTAAACATTAATAAAGCCAAGACTAACTCTATAACAGTGAATGGAAGTGGGAAGATCAAATTGGCAGATGAAGAAATTCAGAACGTTGAACAATTCACATTTTGGGATATTACATCACTAATGAAGGAGATAGCCTAACTGAAATTAACATCAGATTGGGAATTGCAAAGACTGTCACACAGGACCTAATAGAAACGTGGAAGAGCTCTTGTCTGGAGCGTGGCTAAGTATGGTTGCGAGAGCTGGACCATTCGGAAGAAAGAGGAAAGGAAACTAGAAGCATTCGAACTGTGGTTGTGTAGAAGAGTTCTTCGAGTGAGTTGGATGGAAAGAAAGACAAATAAGTATATTAGAGAAAAAGTTAATGTGCCTGAGTGTAAGGGAATTTTAGAATCGATTAAGAAAAGAAAACTCATAAATATGAACACTGCAAACGTAGGGAAGATAGCTTAGTCCTCTCAACAGTGGAAGGTGATGTTGAAGCAATAGGAAGGAAAGGACGAAGATGTCCTAATTGGTGTGAGAACGTGAAGGCTTGGAGAGGAAGCATGGAGAATGCCAGACGTTGTGCCATCGATAGAAATATCAACGACCCTTCTTAGGGTTATGATATACTGACCTAACTGTGGCAGAGAGAGAGAGAAAGAATTGAATTGCAGACCCTGAAGAACATACTATTGAAGGACGTACTTAAAAAATCTCGACGAAGTAGATGATGTCTGTCTACTATTTTTTTCTGTATGATATTCTCAAATATATTAGAAGGGGCGTAACACTATTAACTTTAGTATCAAAGTCTGTGGTTTTTATTATTTTAAAGGAAGTTTGTATTAAGATTATCAATAGCGTTCTATGATGTAAAAAAAGTTGATTATAGATAGCGCACTTCCGTCCTACTACCTTATTTCTATTAATATTTCCTAAGCTGTTAAGTAGATTTCTGTGTTTATATTTCGATGAAATCCTCTCATATTAATCAATAGATAGATACCTAGTACTCTACTCACTGTCTAAACTTTTAAATGGAAAGTTTATATATAGGAACCATAGATGTTTCTATGATAGGAACCTGATCATTATTCTTACCATTACATAGATTTAAGTTGGTGTCAATGAACTTCACTCAAGATTCTATTTTGTTTGGAGAAAGATAGGGGTTTGTTAAGTTAGATTATAACTTTTGAAGAAAGTATACAATTTGATGTCAACTTAAATTAAAATATTTTACTAGTATGTACAAAACTGCGCTGCGGAGGAATTTCTTTTTAATGGGCATATTAGAAGTTTATTACAATTATGTTTTTTTATTATTATAACTAAGTAGAAAAATTGATAAACCAAAACTTTAATACTGAAAAAATATGCCAAAACTTTTAATCTTCTTTAGAACGGTTTGTAAGAAGAGTTCCGTAATAGATATACAAGAAGTAGGATATTGTACTTGCTAACACAGGAAAGTACAATAACCTACTTTGTCAATTCCCCAGGATTAGGTCTTGAATGGTTCGTTGGTCGTTGGTTTACTTCATTTCTTTTATTTCTAAGAGAATCAATTGCCTGTGTCCTTCCTAGAGCAGATAACACGCAATTTATATTAATGAATGTTGTCAGATAACTAATTACTGAGACTTGTTTAGTGCTATTGTAGTGTTTCTAAGCATCGAGAATGTACTCTTATGGTTCTTCTGATATTGTCTACTACTATTTACTACCGAGTTGTCTTGATTGATTGAAGATTCTTTGATAATTAACTTTTAGACGGATTTGTTAGCCATTTTTTTAGACTGATAGGTATTTTTAGCAGCGATTGTTTTGTTTTTGTCAGAGCACTAAAAATGTAGCATTTAATTTTTTCCTGATCAGTTTCATTGTTCCAGACAATTAATTATTACACGTAGGGTGTCAGTCAACTATTTGTAATTCGTTTTATATTCAAAGAGATATTTTGTTTTGTCTAGGTTGGTAACGTTCTGTGCTAATAACAAACCCATTAAAACTGGCCAATAACAATTAGTTAGGTGGTGACATTGGTCTTTCTTTATTGTTTAAATTTAAAAAAATTTGACAGATATCACAAGCAGTATGCTGATAAAATAATAAATAAAAGACAAAACAAAGAAGAGGCGTCTTTAATTATCAAGACAGGTTATAAACAGACAACACCTTAAATTAGCTTTTAATTTTTTGTTTCAGATAAGATTAAATCTATAGAAGAATGGGGAATCAGCAATTACAGATAGTTCTTTTTGTTGTGTTTTAATCAAGATTGTTAGATATAATGTATTTGCCTGGGCGAAATAGGTACTCGAATCTCAACGACAACGTCTTTGGAGAATTCTCTTTACACTGCGAACGTCAATTGTCCTCGATTAGAGACTCATTCTGCATGCATGAGTATCATTTTAGGTCTCTAGATTGATGGTAGATAGTTGCAATGAAAAAGATGTGTTATAAAGAAAAGGGTGATTTTTTTATTCTTTCGATGGTCGCCATTTTTATTGATGTCCTTATTATCGACGTGGCGTAGACGACGTATTCGTAGTAGGTATAGCAAGATAAGATGCAACCCACGAGAGTCACCACTCTGATGAATTCGTATTTTTCTTATGATCATACAGTAAATTTGTGAATGGAGCAGCATCAGAGTATGTTACCGCCGTCGGTCGCTACTATATGTTATGTATCGATTTATCAGTCAGGAAAATAAACTAAAAACTAAATCGGATGAATGCAAACACATTTTGGTAGAGTTTTTCAAGCTTAGATTTTGTTGCATTACCTATCCTGTATTGTCCAAAGTAAGTACAGCCTGCTACTCTTGGTGGTAATGGTAATTTCTTTTTGGAAAATGAACCGGCTGTCACAGACATTTCTTTTAGTTAAATTATGTTGCTTGGTCTGAAAATGATAAAATGACATTATTACTACATATTTGCAATGTATAGGCTTAATCATTTAATAAATTATTCAGATTTTCATTTATTTTTAACGTCGAATGTAAGCCATGACCGTGCATGGGTGTGTGCGCGTTTGAGGCAACAACGTCGTATTCAGACGAAAATGCAACTAGATTAGGAAAAAGACAAAACAGCAATTAGTGATCTGATGTCATTTGATTCGGAATCTCATCTCGAAATTGATGAAAGCAATTAGCGATTTGAATATCAACTCTCTCCCCCTCCATCCTGTCAGATTCAGTTTCAATTTCTGCTATTGCCTCGAGCGGAAAAGAGTGGTTGTAAATAATGGAGATTATAGGTTGTTGTTGGGATGGTTTCAGATTGCAGACATATTTAACTAAATTGAGTATTCTATTTTCTGCTTCATATTGCGGAAAAATGGATCAAGATGAGAAAATTAATATTTACTCATATATCATAATTATAGAAAGAATAAAAACGTCTTTGAAAATAGTTTTTTTTTGTTTAACAAAATAAGACTAAAATAATACAGCTTTTTCCTAAATTGTCTCAATAAGATCTTGGCTACAAACTATTTTAAACATTAAAAATATTGTTGTTAAAATGCTTATACCTTCTCAACAATTTACATATGCATCCCACGTCGGATGAAAACGTCAGTGACTAAAATTTCGTTTTTTATTATATTCATTGATTATTAATTGTAGAACTATTAACCCTATAAAACCCGACATTTTTGATACTGATATAACCTGACGTATGCCACTGCTGCTTACTCCTGTTTTCAGCTCTCATTGATGACTCTTACGATCAACAAATCATGGTTTGAAGGTACAAACTGTAAAATCATGATTAACTGGATCGATTATTTTTAGGTAACTGCTACGATCAGTAAATCACAGTATTGTAGACATGAATTGTCTAGTACCTTATAACCAAATTTGATAGTTTTTTCGCATAAATTATCTTCTACTTCCGGTTATCATTTATTAATTTATATCTGATTTCATGATCAAAATGTATGAAATCACAGGGACCGCGGAGCCGGGGGGGGGGCTGGGGGACTATAGCCCCCCCAACTTTTCAAGAGATTAAAAAAAGGTCCACAACATTGAACAGGTCCCTCAAAAATATGT
>JAUYWI010058978.1:0-28425 GCA_034780595.1 Parotoplana pacifica | reverse complement strand
AAAACAGAAGAATGACAGAAATTACCTATGCACACAATCTTATACTAAACACCTATAATTGTAGACATTTCGATAAATTATATATTTTCTCAATCAATAAGATTTCATTTAACCAATAGAATTAGAGAATTAGAGATGTGTGTTATTATGTAAAGAAATACAGCATTACGCTTACCTACTCTGCCTATTGGAAATATTGATCGAAAATCACCAAAAATTAGCAAGTGCGCTATTTCAACGGCCACTGCTGTACATAATACTCCGGACCACACTCAAAAATCCTGGTAATCGACATGGAAACAAACAGCCAGAGCGAGCATTCTGTTATGAGAGAAAGGAAAGCAACTGTGTTTTTAAAAACCAAATAAATGTTATACGTCGATCAGACTTGGCAATGATGCACATATTTTTAAAAGGCAATTTACCATTTCTTTGAAATGTTGCTACTTTGATCCATTAGAGTTTCCAGAATCTCAAGTCACAAAGAAGTGAAGCAGCTATAGAATTAAACCTGCCTAATAACTAATTCGGCAGAACACTATAGAATAGAATAAAATACAACATCTCGAGTATGAGGACGCTAGATTAACGCATTGTCTTGAAACTCCCAAACGAATTTTCCTACTAGAGCCGAACCATATAGAATTTTTTTTAAATGTTTGATCCAAAAAAGATTGTTGTCAAATATTATCCATAAAGAAATTGTTATATAAGTAGCGATAAAACCGATAAATTTAGTTTCCAAATAAATTAAGAATAATATTAATTAAGAAAAATATCTTCATATTGTCTTCAAGTGTATGTGATAAATGTGCAAGGTAAAAGTTTAAAATAAATTGTTTCACTGAATTTGAGACTAAGTCTGGCCAATGCATTGAAATTAGTTTCTTAAATTTTCTTATAAACAACAGCTTTACATTTGTTGGGCAATGTGCGGACCAAAAATTTAATATTGTATTTACTCTGTGGAGTAACATTTTAACAACATATACATAGGTTGCTTATCAGCTCATAAAATATGGCCAACCTAAATACAACTAGTGTTTAACATAAATGTTTTTTCATTATGTAAATTAAAAGGTTCAAGATGAAAAAATTTGAACCCAATAATACGATTACAGTAACAATTGTATCGGTGTTCTATTGCTGTTTTTTGTAGTCATTCTCAGCACCTGTTTCATCATAGTATAAGTTTTCTTATCTTCATTGTCGATCAGAGTTTATTCATTCAATGTTATTTTAATTTAATAAATCCATTTTCAATATCTAATCCACATTAGGTTACGCTGCTGGTAATATTCAATTTAGTGAATTTAGTTTAATTGTCACTTTAGGCATTTATACAAAGCTCCGACTAGCCTGCAGACTGCCTGTTGGAGGGTATGATAAATTTGCTTCAACATCGGTATGCAATGAGTTCAATATTTTCGTGTTTCTTTGATTTGTTGTAGTACTTCTTGATTTTGCCTTCATGTCTTTCCATGTCATCTGTTGCATTCTTCTCCAAATCCACATTTCTAGAACTTCAATATTCTTCTTGCAATGTCCAGTTTCCGCTCAATAGTGCTATACTCAATACCAATAGAGACAAGTAAACTCACAATTTTAAATTATAAGTAAATTATAAGTAAATCATTGTATCAGAGCTAGATGATGTCTAAATATTATTATCAAATTTTCGGTTGCTAAAATCATCTTATTAGACCTGCTGTTCCTAAAATATTATTTTCAAAGCTTAGTGTTTTTAAAATATTGTTATCTAAGTTTAATGTTCCTAAAATCTTAAAATCAGGACACGTGTTTATAAACTCTTAAAATTAAGATTTAATGTTGCTAAAATCATGTCATTAGACCTGCTGTTCCTAAAATCAGGACAAGTGTTTATACCATTTTAAAATTAAGATGCCTTGTTTCTATAACTTATTATCAAGACGGATTGTTCCTACATTCAGAGCCTAAAATGATATGTACTAAGCTTAGTGTGTTCTAGTACCTTTTATCAAGACTAGCAGCCTCACATATTAGTATGTATGTTTTGTTATTATTTAATCTTGTATCACTCCACTAACTCATAAAATGATTTTGTATTTAACTAAGAAATGATATTTGGAGGTTTCTAATGTTTTCAAACGAACAGTGATAATTTTGTTATTCATTTATTTATATTATAATAATTGGTTTATTTTGTTATTAGCAAAATCTGTTTTTACTATTTGAAACAGGTAAATGCCATACCTATTGGTCCAAATCATAAACGTTTCTTTGTACATTTATCGTGAGGGGTAACAGTTTCTGTGAAAAGACAGTGTTAAATGATTAGATATCATCATGTGTTGGAACTCAACGTGGTAGAGTTAGTATCTCATAAATGTACACGCCATGATTATTATTATTGTGCAATAATTGAAGTTATCCAAAGACTAGATAATGAATTCTACATCAATATAATCCTTTTTGTCACCACCTTGAAATTCATACCTACCATTTTTCTTAGACTCCAATGATGATAACATTTGGTACCTAAGATAGCGTATGAACCAACTTTGGTAGTCTTTAATAACAATGCAAATCAGTGGACATTGATCTATATCTAGGTTTTGTGGTCATACCAACACATATTTTATGGCCGTCGTGGTGACAAGGCTGATTATTTTATGAAGGATCCATTTTTATCAAAATAGGGTTGCTTTTGTGTGTATAACAAAACACATTGACCTACAACAATGGCAACAACTGTGTAGTTTGTATGACAGTTTTATTATCAAATTTGTGAATCTAATAACAACAGTTTGGTTAAAGCAAAATTTAGAAATTAGTATTTCTCAAAGAGATTGCTATAAGTTATTTGTACATCTTTGCAGGTTCGATTTTTATTTCACTGGATTTCACAAACAGATAATAGTGAATTTATAAGTTTTTATTATACTAACTTAATGTAAAAAGTGAATGTTCATTTATGTATACTACAAGGAAGCATTTCTTAATGACAATTAGTAGAAATTTCGGCATAAGTCCACTCATCCCAGAGACACAATTTCAAAAACAGCATGTATATTATTATTATATCCCTTTTATTAATTTTTAAAAAATAGTAGTTTTCTAATTGAAATATAGTTTAAAGCTATATTTTTAAACAAATAATAGGACAGTGTATAAAAGAGACAAGTAAAAATACTAAATCCAAACCAAATAAATGTAAAAAATAATGTTGTCAAAAACTAAAAGGTTAGGTTTTATTTTAATACCAGAGGTTATGTTGTTAAATTTGAAAGGAATGTGTCTTTTGTATGTAAAATCCAATTCACAGTTTCAAAATAAGTTAGATAGGTTTTCCCAAATTAATTTGTCATTCTAATTTCTTTTAAATATTAAATCAATAATTTTAACCTACCTCACAGATGCTTAGGGAAAAAATGGAACCGAACTTTTGTTGAAATTTGGAACTCGTAATTCCATGTCCTGTTCTGTTTTTGCAGTCAATGGAGTGGTAAAGCCGTCCTCTACCTGGTATTGTCACCAACATACTATTGTTAGTAATAATCAAGGACCGTAGTAGGTATAATTGAAATCTGTGGTAATATTACAAGTGTAATCTTTAATGGTGCCGTATTTATTGTTTATGTACATTAAAAATTAAAACAAACGTATTTACGAAATGTTAATGAATTTTGATAGAACGACTGGACCGTGCAATAAATAGTGACTCTAATAGTCATTCTCTGATTTACCAATATGACCATTACTTGTCTTTTACAAATACTTCAATTAAAAATAAATCAGCTTTGAGGATTTCTCTCAAATTAACAATATGTTTAGTTTGAAGAAATTCGAATTTTTTATAAATATAGCAATAATTTATTAAACGTTTTGAAATCCAGAAAATGTCTTACACTTTTGTTTTAATAGTTCACTTTTATAGCAACAATTATATTGATAATTAAATCTGCGGCGCCGTAACATTTTAAATTTCTTATGGAGAATAAACTTTCTTATCTGTTTATCACGGTTCCATTGGCGATATAGTGTTTATTTAGTGCAAATATTATGTCATCAAATCATATAGTAAGGTGTAAGTATTGAGAATAGAACATTCCAACATCTTACATTTATAGCCAGGTAATTTAGAAATATATGCATGGCACTGGCTATTACACTGCAGTCTGCACGCAGTGTAGTAATAATTGTGAATGTTAAATTACACAACAAATTAATGATTCTTCTATTATACAGAAAATATACTACATGGTAATCATGCCATAATCTGAACCCAAGGACAGGCCATGGATGTAATGGAACAATATTATCACT
This sequence comes from Parotoplana pacifica, assembly GCA_034780595.1. Classification (NCBI taxonomy): domain Eukaryota; kingdom Metazoa; phylum Platyhelminthes; order Proseriata; family Otoplanidae; genus Parotoplana; species Parotoplana pacifica. The sequence goes on along the minus strand of JAUYWI010058978.1, from coordinate 24,117 downwards.
AATATTGCAAATGTACTATACTAATAGTATTTATTAATAATTTGCAATATAAAATCTGACATACATGAGGAAATATTGAAATTGTTTTTTTATGAAATAAGTTAATTTAATTATGGTAGTGTAGTACAATAACTTATTTCTAAAAATGTACCCTAACACATTTAAAAAATGTTTTTGACATATGTCTGAGCAAGACATTCAATATTTCTAAATGTACATCTGAATAGACATTTCCAATAAAAAATTCACAATTATTATTACCAAGCAACTTGTGTAATAGCTAGTGTTATAGTTCATTACTCACTATATCATGAAAATGTTGCTATTTATCAACAGCAATATAAGTTCCAATTATGCATAAATTGGTCATGAATTGGAAGATCATAACTCAAAAACCATTTTCTTGCATGGGACATTTCTCAAATTTTCAACTGATTTTGGCCATTTTTCAGATCTAAAGATGTCTATAGTAATATGTTTTTCATTTTTAAGAAGCATTCCACTATGTTATATTAAAAATTGTTTTTATAAGATTGTAATTTTTATTATTTTGTGAAAATAAATTAATGCCATACTTAGCCACATGATGGACAGTGTTTTTTAAATTGCTGTACTTTGCCACATGGCAGATAGAAGTTTATTACAAATTATTGGAATAGTATCATGCTGCTATGGAGTTTAGTGTATGAACAAGAATCTAGAATAGAAATGTAGATGTATTTCTATTCTATATTCATGTTCATACACTAAACTCCATAGCAGCATGATACTATTCCAGTTATTTGTAATAAGCTTATGTTTAATTTTTGCTTTAAATAAAATTAACAGCCTATACTACTGCTAATGTAACAAAGCTTGTATTGCTTCATGGACTAAAATATAAATTATTTTGGCCAATTCTCTTTTTAGATTATAGACACTTTTATGCAGACTTTGAGTGTGTATAACTCTAAATCTAAAAAATAATGTTAATATAATGGCCTTTGGAAAAGAACAGTTTATATTTATAAAGTAAACTATTGAAAATTCATTTAAATGAACACTTCCTGTGGCCAGACCAAATGCTTATTTTTGGTAAAATTACATTCTTTGGTAGGTAATTTATTTGGATTGATCCTTTTATATGATTTCTCAAACTTCCATTTTTCCTTTAGTTACTCTTTTGGGAAAAAGCTCAAGCAAGACACCTATAACCATGATATATAATAATGCTGCCATATTATTCAAATTAGGATAACCCAAATATATATTTGACAACACTTATCATATTATACATGTATCCACATTGACTGAAACCTATCTTCAAGGAGCATTTTTGGTTTTATTCTTTTTAAAAATATTCAAACATAACACCCTATGTAAATCAGTGCTCTGTTTCTGAACTTGTTTTGAAGATCATTTTGATGGATTTTGGAGATGTAAATACATGGTATAATGTTCAGAATTTAATCTACTATATTTTCCAAATTGAATTGAACTTTTGCATCTCCTGTTATTTCATTGAAACTAAATAGAAAGCCCATTCATAATTCATAGTGTCAATTTAGTTCTTGGATATATAAATAGATATAAATATATCTGAGCCAGAAAAAAAGGTCTGTCATATTTTGAATTAGGAATTATTTAAGCTCCAGCCTAAAGAAATAATATACCCAAATGTTTTTAATTAGGAACACTAGAAAAAAACACATCTCATTGACTAAATAATGTCAAGTTTTGTTTTGCTTTTGGAACAATTAGCTTTACAATTTGACAAACTTGAACAATAACATTGACACCAGATCACCTTAATTGTATTGCTAATTGACCTTCTTTCAAACTTTCAAAGTAATCTATAGTTAAGTTCATTATTAGCCAGGTAACTCAGCCCCAAAGCTTCTTTAAAATAAAACTCTTTTGTTGCTGCATATTGATAAATGGCTGGGACAGTACCCCAGAGGATCTGCCAACTTCTTTTTATTGCATGTCAATATTATTGTCTTCATTTTTTCAAACTGCAGATTTGTCTCTTAAAAACTAGATTTATGCTAACATTAATTTTTGTTGAAGTTTTAAATGGTATTTTTCAGCAAAATATGTTATATTAATTTAGTGTAGAAACATTCATATTTATAATTTTAAAAACTGCATATTTAGTAAACTAACCTTTACAATTTTAGCTAAAAAACTAGCATGTGTAATGTTAGCTTTTCATACTGAATAAATCTATTTTATATGATGTTAGGTTAATTTATTTAGGTGGCCTAGAAATTTAGTTAAATTTGAGATTCATTGTAAAATTTTGTAAATTCATTTTTATTTACAATTTGTAGGGCCATTATGATTTTTGTAAAATATTTTCATCAATTGAGATTTGTTATTTAAATTACCCCATAACATATTAAAATAAAAGTAAAACACTCACCAAATAAACATACTACTATAAAAATGAGGTTGACAGTATTTTTTTATAATATTCAATTGGGACAATAAATCGTTCGAATACCAGATAAAATGACCTACAACTCAATAAGTTATTTCAAATGTTTGTAAAATATTTTCATCAATTGAGATTGTTATATCTCAATTACCCCATAACATATTAAAATAAAAGTAAAACGCTCACCAAATAAACATACTACTATAAAAATGAGGTTGACAGTATTTTTTTATAATATTCAATTGTAGGACAATAAATCGTTCGAATATCAGATAAAATAACCTACAACTCAATAAGTTATTTCAAAGTTTTAATTTTTTGGACCAACCCCAGTAGGATCGGTCTCATAGACGATAACAATGAGGCATCCAAGTTTCAAATACATTACTTACATATATTGTCAGCTTCATTTTAAATCTGAAATTTGAGCAAGTTTAGATGCATCGTATTTTGAAAATAAAAAAATCGATATCAATAAGTTGTTCAAATGTATTATATGGATATGTTACAAAGTGCCCAATGCACATTATAGAATGATCCCACTAGAGCTACTCATCACAAGAAAGCATTTACTCGTAGACTAGTTGGAACGAAAGAAAAGTTTTTAAAAATTTGTGGAGTGCTCTATATTCCAATTCATAATTCCTCTGTTTTGACACAAATGAGTGTTTTTTGCTTAATTTTAAACTTTTCGAAAATTATTTCTATGTTGTGAATACATAGCATCACATTTCTGTCTTATTTATTAAACTCACCTGCAGATAACGTAAATTATATATTCTAAAAGATCATTCTCAAGAGTTAAACAGTTAGAAGTCTCAGAAATTGAATGTAAAATTTAAATATGACTGGATCCTCACAAGCGCTTGCTTTTTCGCGATGTTGGCACCCCTATTCCTATTTTCTGCGGAATGTTTTTACTGGCTTGATATTAATGTTTTCTATATTGTCCAAACAATGCATGAACATATGAACTTTTATCTTCTTTTTAGGTGTTCCTTTCATCCATCGTAGTATGAAGCTCACATTCCCTTTCAATACTAATATTAAGTTGCACTGTAGTTTGAATATAAGTATGTCTAATCATATTTTACTTGGTTACGATACGACATGAAGAAATCATTACAATCGAATGACAACTGGATTAAAAGACACACGGTAATTTTGCATATAGTTCAGGGAGAATTATATTGAACCGTAGCTATAATGTCTGACAATTTAACATAAAGGCATAATTTGGTATATCCGGCTGAACTTTGGATTTTTTAGTCAATGGGTCAATACAAATTATTTTGATAGTTTTTCTGACTTTTTATTAATAACTTTTATATAATGTATTAATTGAAGCACAGCAAAGTGCTGAAACGAGGTTTTATGTGAAATAATTTAGTTTTTTGATAGGGTAAAAATAATGTATATAAAGATTAACCAATGTATGCATACTAGTTAACAATATTAGCTTCATACAGTAGTATTTCCTACCACCTTATATAGATTTAATTTTAGTCTGTTCAACTTAGACTAGACTGACTACTGATCTACCAGTATATATGCAGTTTACTTTTACCATTTCAAAAACTACACTACTAGATGCAATGCAATATTTCTATACTTGTTTGCACTTTGATCATTTATTATTTTACAAATATGCCCTTTTACTTTTTTCGATTTATTTAGGTTGCTTAAATTATTTTATTTCAATTAGGTATTACGTATTATTATGGTGATTTAAATTTTCAATGGGTACAAAGTAAAACATCATATGATATGTTGAATCCTTATATTTCCAGCTTGAATAAGTGAATATCTGTCTATAAAGCTTGTATTAGTAAATAAGAGAACCACCAAACTTAACATATGCGTTACTAACATCCTATTCCCAAGAGATTATTTTGGTATTTTGTTTCTAATTTATGTCATTTTCAAAAATTATATGTTGCTCCTTTTTTAAATTTACTTTGTACTTAGCTACTGTTGCCATGTACATCAAACTTGCATGCATGACATCAAACAAGTATATGATATATTTGTAAAGACCAAAACTTAAGAAGTGCGTTTGTACAAACCATAAAATAACTGCTATTATTTTTGGATATTAGGTCTAATTTTGTTAGTGTTGTTGATTTTATAATAATGATATTTAAAAATTTTAGTGCTAACAAGTCAATATTAGTTAAATATATGAATATTCTTTTGCCTTCCATGGTTATTTTTGTCATTTTGTAAGCATTTTCTCAGGCCAAATAAACACAAAGACTAACACCTCGAAATATAAAAATAAGAGAAAAATATAGAATGTTCTTCAATCTGCAGATAAATAGGTCGACCCAAGTGTTGTTGGTATTCGTTAATATGCTTCTTTTTTTAATTGTCAGCTATTTATATTGTCTAAATACCTTATTTGCCAGGTTCAGGATTGTCCATCATCAACGTCTCACCCGCTAAAGGGTGACACGTTGATGATGGACACTGCTGAATCTAGTTATTACAAATGCAAATAAGGTATTTAGACAATATAAAATAGCACTAATAAAACTAGCCGGATGGGTGGGAGAGACTGCGGCCGAAGCTGAGATAGCGGCCCATTTAACGGATGAAATAGTATTTAATGTTGAAGTATTGGTTGAATTTTGTCTACCCGTAGTCTTATACAATACATTAAATGTCAATATGCTTTTCAGAGGTTCCCATTGCAACATGAAATGAATTTATGAGGCTAGGATTTGGCACCTGAAGCTTAGTATCGCAATACATTAACTTGAATTATAAACCTATCTTTAGAATCTGACACCGAGACAATGGCACCTCTTGCCATCATAGCTTACAATATCTCTCAGAACCATTCGGGACCATTTTCACAATGACCTAGCACATATTTTCAATTAGCTATTTTATCGGTATACATTTCATCGTATATGTAGATATTGGTGGCAACTGTATCGGTTTTTTTATATTCGACCGTCTGTTTCTTGTCTAAAGGACACTCATGCTGTCAAAGCAGATCTTGGTCAATTTATATGTTAAAAGCAATAAATAAAAACAGCTATACTTTGACAAAATATATACTACATACTTATTTATATAACAAACAATTGATAACTGAGGACATCTTTTAGGTCTCACCAGCCACCATAATCACACTTCAGCTATCCCCACTGTATCCAATTTAAAGGTTTTGGAATTCACGTTCTAGTTCTTATATTCGATCGTCTTAAATCCGCTTAAATCAGCTACTGTAGAGTGCGACTATTCGAGCTGACCCTGTTGATGGCAACTGGAGGCCGATGTATATCTTGATTTATCATGCTGGTATATGCAAGCCTGGGTCGACTGCAATGGTTCAATGTTTTTTTGGCGGAGATAGTGTGTCAGGTCTTGTTTTGTCCCGCGAGGTGACTAGCCACCCTCCTCATCTGGCAATCCAGATTGGGGAATCGGTTGAGTCAGCGATACTCGTCCTTGAACAGGTGGTACCGGTTTATAGGTTACCAGTTGCAGGCCGCCCTAATCTGACTTTCGGTGTGTTCAATATGTTCTATATCGCTTCCATTAGCTGCAATTTGAAGTTCCTTACTAATGACAGCCATTTTGTCAATGTGCCATGTAGTGGATTATCAATGTAGAGCTAGTTGTGATTTCAAAATATTTTGAGAACAACTATGCAACACATATTGCACACTAACTTCCTGTTGCCTTGACTTTAATGACAAATGGCACGCATGGTGCAAACGCTAGGATCAGTTCATCACAAATCCATACAAGTAAATGTGTAAATAAGGAATGCAGAAAAGCAAATAGAAATACCTTTACCAGCAATGCATGCAAGCGAATCTATGTTATATTGACCAAGCCACAGTGTACAGAAGATAAAAGAATTAACAAATGCAAAAATCTGTTCCTCAAGTAGAACTAACACCAGCAATCCACATGAATGATGAAGTGTGAAATTATACCCAGAGAAAGTGGGGAGTTCGTCAAGGCTGTCTCTTTTCAACAGACTTTTTAATTTGTATCGAGCGATGATCTCACGTCATTTGAAAGAAATGCCCTCAATACATATTAATGTTAAATGATAGACACTCTTTGCAGATTACAGAGTCTTTAAAGCAATTTTTCCATTAAAATGAAATGTACGAAATATTTATATATTGCTGAGGTTGTGATTGTCTGGCGACGAAGAGGCCTATCAAGATCAAAACAGTTGTTATTTGGCTATCATGAGCGAGTAATATAAATAAGTAGTTTCGTTTTTTTATCAAAATATACCTGTTTCTTACTAGTAGTATTTCACATTTTCGCGTTGGACCTGCTGTGCCTATTATCACAAATCTTTTTTGAGATGCGCCGTTGTCAGGTTTGGGCGGTAATCCACTTCGGGAATCTTTAACAATGAGAATGTTCTTTGATTTGGGTATTGCGCTAACTGTAGTGGTAGTATGTAATGTCACGTGAACATGTTAGGATATCAGTATATGTAATGATATTCTAACATGGTTGCCAGTCTTCTTAAATTAAAATTGAGGACTTAATTATGCATTTTTAAAACATAACATTCAAATTGAACATTTTGTCAATACGATGTTGTCAAATACAAATAATGTTAGCATGGAATAATTACAATAACCAAACTGGAAATACCCACAAGCACATTTACAAAATTGCTTTTTATCACATGACATTACATACCACCACTACAGTTAACGCAATACCGCAAAATAATGAACATTCTCATTGTTGACGATTCCGAAATGTTATGTTGTTTATAAAGGCATAACCTTCAAAGTGAACATTTTGTCAAATGATTTCAAATAGACGTATATTTGTTTAAACACATCGTTATTTTATGTACCACTCGTTGTTCCGTCTAGAGTGGAGGACATCCGCACTGACCCCAATGATACATTTTTACGCATTTATTTAATTTTAGAACCATTTCCTAATTTGAATATCTGGCCACTCAAAATTAAGATTACCTTCCGAAACTATCATAACTACATATATATATCCTATTTTCAAATGAAAATGTCAACTTTCAGCTACTCGTTTGAAGTAACATCCAACTGTACAATATATGCGACTACCTTGCTAAACTATTCATGTTTCTGCCTCCATATTTCCCCTCTCGATCGACAAGGATGTTGCTTTTGGCGAGGACGTAGTATATTAAATTTAAATTTATTAAAAACAATATGGCCTATACTTGTAGTACAGTTGATTGAGGGACATTTAAATTTGCACTTAAGCCATATCATTAAACGTTGATATTGGTGAAAAGTATTGTCAACTAGAAACATTTTTAGTTCTTGAAAGCTAATGTAAAACTAGTAGAGTTATTGCTAATGCTTTGTACACCAGATTCTATATTTATGTATATTAAATTGAAATGTATTGACTATTACATTCAATATCGACATATGTACAAACTAGTATTTTGTTTCAAAGCAAATTCCACAATTTTTTAAGGTTTAATATTTGTAACATGACATTTTCCATTGTTTAGATTTATGGCAATACACAATATTAGAAAATTTTGATTCAGAAAGTTGTGGAATCTTTTTGGAAACAAAGCAGTTACCTATCATTTGTTGGTGTTGTGTTTATTTTTGAGCAGGGCTTTAGTTTACTTATAAACCATATGGTTATGATTTTTCAAACGGTGGCCTGTGAAGAAGCACATAATAGTTATTTCAACCAGATCTGGTGTTCACAGACTCATATGCACATCAAATGGACTCCTTCTGAGTTAATCAAAAACCAATACAAACACAAAACTGCGCAATTGATACTTAAAAATATCTCAAAACAATAGCAAATTTATTTTAAAATGACCTAGGTACCTAATAAAGGTTGTTTTCAGTAAACTTAAAAAATAAAATGATTGATTATTGTTTTAAAACATATTCAATCACAGCTATCCCAAATATCTCTGTAGATACCAAACTCTCATGCAATCTGTATCATCTACAAGACTGTGTATTGTTTTATGATCTATTTTATAATTTTGTGTACTAATTAATAAAACTTTTGTCTCTGAAATTAAGGTATTTTTATATATCTTGTAGTTTGGAACACGAAAAAGTGTTTTCTGATCAACCAATATACTTTCGAGTGTTTTTCCTAAAATACATATATCTAATTAAGCCATATTTGTATAATGATTTATTCAAACGCCTGTGATTCATAAAAATAAATGTAACTTTTTTTTAAATATGAAAAATGAATCATACGAAATGCCGAAAACGCATAAACTTGTAGGTGGAGTACAAACTATCTTTAAATTCAGTCTCAAATCAATCAATAAATAAAACAATTTAGGAAAGAAATATTTTTAAAGCAATTGTGTTACAAACGTATCATACCTACCTTTAATTTTAGCTATTGGACCACATTCAACAATGGAGGTACCACATAAAAATATTGCACTTAGCAACTGTTGTCAGAAACACCAACTAAAATTGTATCCTGATAACTATGAGTCCATTCGCATTCAATCTAAAAATTTAGCTACCCAATGAACTTTCAAAACGTTCATCCAAAGTCCCATCCGTGCAACGGTAGACGTTGAGTTTTACTGATGTGGAGTCAATATGTAGAATATGTAGAAAACATAAAAATAAGAATTAAAAATAATAAATATTATCAGTCAAGCTTTCGACAGTAGTAACATCATAGAAATGAATGTAATCCAATCAAAAGATGTGTAAAAAATAAATATGGCTTCAAAATAAAAACAACATCTCTTCAAGATCAAATCAAAACTATTTAATCTTGTGTATCTTGTTCTACACCCAAGATGAAGCATGATAAAATGGCCAGTCAAGCTCGGTGATTGAAATTACCATCTAGTATATCCGAAATCCAAAAATTAATCCGGTCAGAAATGAAAAATGTAAAACTAAATACCAAATCAATTACTGTATGAGCTAACAACCGACTACCGTAGGTTTAGATAAATGTTATTTACATTTATATTAGCTCTTTGCTTAATTATAAAAGATATCAATATAATATTTTTCATATGTAGAACTAATTGCCTGAGATGTTGCAAAATATTGTTTGTAAATTTCTATATATTTAGTGGTACCAAAATCCATCAACCGAAAAGAACAGAAAAAAATTGTACAGCTCTGTATAAAATCCGTTTCGGAAAATTATATAATCAGTAACTTTAATGGAACCACGATATATAATAAATCCATTGGCCAAAGATGCTACTGTAGATAATCGATAAATTCTGTATCTCTGAACTTTATAATCGATAAGAAATCTATCTTGCTGGCCACCATGTATTTATGGAAGCGTACAATTATGCAGAGCTACAACACTTTTGGGAACAGAAAAGTGTGATCAAACCTCTCGTTGCCCTCGAATAATATGTTTTACGGCAAAATCAATCCTAAATCTAAATAATTAAAATCTATTAATATTTGATATTGATTTTTGTCCATTGTTTAAAGCTTGTTCTTTTTCTCTAAAAAATGTCAAATTACCATACTCCATGACGTCATAGGGCGTCAACTTAAGGTTATGTATTGATTATTATTAAATCATTTTGATTTTTTATATAAATAGATAATATATCTTAACTTAAATTAATTTATGATTGACTATGTTGAGACCATAGATATTGTATATTGCTTTTTAATATAGTAGCCGCTACAATTTATAAAATGACCAAATTGGAGTTAGTTCTTTATAAAAAACAACAACAGATTAAAACTCTCTGCCCGCAGCGGATAACCTCCGGCTCTGTTTTCATGGAAAGTACGTTTTAATTAATTTAGATTACAAAGGAGATTACTGACTCAAGAGTTCACTTCTGGACCAATATCCACTGCATTTGGCTTCATAGCAAATAAATTGTCATTGCTTTATTTTTATAATAAACAACAATAGTAAATAATTTAGTGGTGCAATTTTCAATTGATTACCTTTACCATTTGAATCATCCTAGCAACTTTCTCAGGATATAGTTCGAGAGCTTGCTGAAAATGGAGCTCTCAAAATTCTTTCATTTGTTGAAATGTGTCAGATTTGTAGGCATTGTCTGGACCGGAGTCCTTCATTTGAAGAAATGTTTGGTCATGGGATATGTCTTTATCCATTGATAATTGTGATGTCGGTTGTATGCCCAGTTTGGAGTCTTGTCAAGATGGCAACATAGTTACTTGGTAGTCTCTATAATAGGATTTCTATGGTGGGGTATGCAGTTGGCAATGAAATCTTCTGCTGTTGTCTTATAGGTGGGAGTGTTGTTTTTTCCTGGTTTTGCCAGTTGGTCTGCATGAAAGCACATTTGAGCCAACGCTTTATTAAAACAAATAAACTTCTTCTTATAAATGAATTGGTGTTCCCACAACTGAATTTTATCAAGACCGCTTGCGACCTCTTTGGTTCTCATTAGTCGTAGGAGGGCCCCTGGATAACTCAGTGGGTAAGACACTCGTCGTAGACGCCAGAGGGCCCTAGTTCAAGCCTACCTATTGCTTTGGTGGTGAATAAATGTTAATAAAACTTATTTTATTTATTTATGGCATGTTATATTATCATCCCACTTGAAATTTGCTTTGGATTGTTAAACTTAAAGCACTTACCTACGTACCTACTAATTGTGCGATAATTTGCGTAATATTCGCTGCTTATTAAGAAAATGTTCAGCTACTCGACAAACATCAGCCTGACCCTCTGACCTGCTGTTTGATGTATGCCGTTTATAGTAGCCCTGGAAAGCGGAAATGACGCACACCCATCGTTTAGTGCAATGAAGTAAGATTATATATCACTTTTATTTTGTAAGGATCATTTATTTCATTCATTATACTTTTGGTTTTCTATGGACGCAGTGCAGATCTGCGGCTGATCTCTATGGCTTTGTTAACAAGTATTAATTATCTTCTAGTGGCTTATTTTCTATTTAGGGCGGTGGAAGCGCCATATACGTGTCGACATACGCGTGCGGGAACAGATTTTACAGGTAGGAAGAATTTCAATTTGTAAAGAAGATATTAAGAAATTGAATTAAAATTAGTAGGTACACAATTCACAAATACAATTACGATGATTTGTTTTATATTATTTGTATGTGTTTAAGCGTAATAATAATAAAAACAGGAATACTTTCTGATCAAAATATTCTACTCGCAAATGATAGCCCAGGACAGCTGTTTCGGTCTTGTTGGGCATCATCAGCCAGGCATAATCATTGCCTGAGCAATATAAATATTCGTATATTTCATATCAAAGCATAAAAATGAAGACAATTTGCCAATTTTATTATTACCTTAGGTTAGAAGCAAACGTCTAGTTCCTTTTGTTTATTTCTTTTCTTAAAACCAAAATGTCTCATTTGCAGGGAAAATCTCGGTCACACTCTCAGGAGTACAATGTCTTCCTTTCCGTCACTGCGCCAATAGGGACATGGATCCCAACGGGCCCTGGTGTATTATGGATCGGTTAAATTCCTATGTCAACCACAGCCTTCCTCATGACTACTGCAATGTCCCAAGATGTGGTGAGTGGACATTTGATCCGATAATAAAAATGAAATGGGGATTATAAGCTTGATGATAAGCAAAGTTGTGGTAATAACAAAGTTGTATCGATGGTGGAAAGCAACTTGATAGACCTCTTTCACCTCATATATGCACAGGCTGCACCGTAGAAATGTCCGGCAGTGTACTATTAATTTTAAAAGTTATCAGAATACAAATGTTTTTACAAAAAAGTAAACAAATCAATTAATTGCAGTTTAGAAGGACTGTTATATACAAATTAAAGATAACAACCACTCTATCTTGAACCACTTGTTCCATTTGGGTCATAATATCATCCAATGCTTTGTGTATACGATGTTGAGTGAAATGAGGCAGTTGAGCATAGCATGTTTATACAACCCCGGATATATGTACTTATATAGGAAATATGTAAAGAGCAATAATAAAAAAATCAGGCAAATTTTAATAAAAACATACTACTTATTCATATTACTCGCAAGTGATAGCACAGGGCAGCTATTTTGGCCTTGTTGGGCCTCACCAGCTAGGCATAATAACAGCTTTAGCAATATAAAATGTTCGTATATTAAATATCAAAGCATAAAAGAGAGAAAATTGCAATAAGAAATGTGCAAATATAGATTTTCAGAAGAAATTTATTTGAAAGTCTGTTTTCTTAGTAAACGGCACTTACGTTATCAAAACAGGAGTGTATCCATTTCTTAATGATTACTCTAAACATATTAATTAGCCAGAACCTGCTTCGACAGCGTGAGAGTCCTTTAATAAGAAAACACACTTTCCAATATATTTCTTCAGAAAATCTATATTTGCACATTTCTTATTACAATTTTCTTCTCTTTTATGCTTTGATATGAAATATACGAATTTTTTTATATTGCTCAGGCTGTTATTATGACTGGCTAATGAGGCCAACAAGATCGAAGCAGCTGTTCTGAGCTATCACCTGCGAGTAATATGAATAAGTAGTATATTTTTATTAAAGTATTCCTGTTTTTTATTATTGCTCTTAACATAACAATTTCAGAAAAATGTTATATTTGTCAGGCCTTTTATACGGTACAGACTATGATATGTAGCAACAAAATTATCTTTCGTTGCAATCTTTTATACTATGGCAATTGTCAAATTGTTCCAGTATGCAGAAATTTCATTCAATAAAAGACCACGTATGTCCCAAATAGAATGACAGTGGTTTTAGTAATCCTGTAGGTTACAGATACATTTTTCAGCGTAGTTCAGGTTCATGTAAAAGTTTCAAATGAAACTATCACAGAAATTGATACAGAAAACATTATTTGATCACATTATTCTTTCTGCAGTGGGCTTAGATCTCAAACATTTACTGCAACATCTATCCAACGGACAAGAACATTTGAATTACGTCGTTTAAATTAGTCTTTTTTACAAATCTTAACCTCATAAGACTATTCCAATTGATGAATTGTTCCGTTCTATTAGTTCTATATTGAACTGCAGACACTCACTTGTGGGCAAAGAAAAAGATGAATTTTAATTGTTAAAACAAATGTGTGGTAAGAAATTCTTCCGCGTATCTATGAAATGTACACACAGACTAACAAGGGTTCGGGTGGTGAATTTAAGGAATAGCCACATTTTATACAATAATTCAGATACAGTCTTACTGACATAATTCTATCTTGCTTGTTACTATCTATCTACCTATAGTGTGTTCTGCCAAATCAGTTATTAGGCAGGTTCAATTCAATAGCATCTACTTTCTCCATCCTTCTCAGTTTGCTGTCCAGTCATTCAATTCTCTATAGATAACTGGGTTTGAATTCTTCTAACATCTCTTTTCCACGTTTCCCTATAAATCGACCTTCCAGAATTGCTTTGACAATTTCTTCTCCACGTATTATATATTTAATCTAATTCTTCATATTTCTGATTATTGTTTCCTACATTCTGCTTTTTTCTTTGATTTGTTGGAGTACTTCTTGATTTGATTTCATGTCTTTCCATGTTATCTGTTGCATTCTTCTCCAAACCCACATTTCTAGTGCTTTAGGGTTTCTTCTTGTTTTTTTCCTGCAATCTCCAGGTTTCCGCTCAGTATAGTGCTATACTCCATACAAGTGTCTTAACGACTTTTTGTTAGTACTTCTCTTCTTCTTACAAATGCCGTTTTGGCCATTGCAATTCTGGAATGGTTTCGTTACTGCACCTTCCATCCGATGTTATAATTGCTTCAAGGTAATTAACGGTTTTGACTTGTTCAACTTGTTGATTGTTAAGTGTAATGTTATTTTGATCCTGCCCATTTCTTGAAACTCGCATTACCTTTGTCTTCTTTATGTTTATCTTCTGTTGAAATCCTTTGCTGCCCACAAAGTTTTGTAGTCTTTCTTCTGAGTTGCTATCATTGCTTGATAGTCTACGTATAGCACTATTTTAATTATTTCTCCTCCTATGGTTACTCCGTCTTGTATGTGGTCAATTGCTTCTATCACCATACTTTCCTGTATATCGATAGTAGGCATCCCTGTCTTACTCCTTGTCTAATAGTTGATGGTTTTGTTTCTTCATTGTCTATTCTCACTATTATTTTCTGATTTAGGTAGAGATCTTGAATGAGGCGTCTGTCCTTTCAGTCAACTCCTAATTGTTTGATTGTTTCCATTAGTGTTTTCCAAATGCTTTCTCAAAGTCGATGAAGCATAAATGTAGAATCCATATTTAAGGCTCCTATTGCTTCTCTAGTGCCGCATCCACGTCTAAATCCAAATTGACATTGACCAATGTATGTATTTGCTTTTGCTTCCAATCTTCTAGTTAGTATTCTAAGCATGATTTTTATGAATGTAATACCAGGCTAATTGTTTTTGAGTTGAATGATTTAAGTAGTTCTCCTGGAATTCCATCCTTCTGCTTTCTTCGTCTTCATATGTTTTCAGCTTCTTCAACTTCACATTGCAATATTGATGGTCTTCTGAAGTCGTCATTGCCAGCTACTTTTTCTTCTAGTTTATTTGTTTTGTTGTAGAGTTCTTCTATGTATGAGTTCCACTGATTCAATATATAATCTTTATTGTTAAGATAATTTCATTTTTGTCCTTTATTTCAGTTCTTCGGTCATGCGGTTTCTTTTCTTCTGTTAATTGTCGTCTTTTTAATACACTAAATTACTTTGTCCCTTTTTGTCCATATTGTTGATATTACTGCATATTTCTTGCCGCCATGCTGCTCTTGCTTTCTGTGTCTCCCTTTTAAGATCATTACGTAGTCTTTTGTAGTTTCTTCGTTTGTTTTAGTTCTTTTCTTTTGTACGGAGCGTTGGTCGTGTGGTTGGACACTGGACTTATCAATCCAGAGATGCCAGGTTCTAACCTGACTATGTATGTACTCTGCGAATAGGTTTTGTTTGGTATCTCTCTTCTGATTGATTATATTTCACATACTACTTGCAGAGCATATTATTTGGTTTCACTTGTCTGAACCAGACTTTCTGCATTTTAGTCATGTAAATATTGTGACAAGTTCTGTCCATCTTTGCGTTAGTCTGATCATTTATAAGTAGTTGTGCTTCCCTTACCTAACACTAAATATAGCTAACTATCTCCAGTAGTTTGCTGTCGGTATACGAATATTTCTAAACACCTATTCTTTTTGTACAGAGCTCTGGTCGTGTGGTTGGACACTGGACTCTCAATTCAGAGGTGCCTGGTCCTAACCTGACTATGCACTCTGGGGAATAGGTTATTAGTAACGTCTATGGTTGGTTTGGCAGTTATCTTCTGATTTATCCGATATTTGTTTCAGCAGATGTTTTTATTATTGCTTTCAGTTGTTTCCATTTAGTGAATTTATTGGTTTTATTGGTTTAATGCGATCATTTTTCAATTTTTCCAAGTCGCATTTTTTCTTCGGCCGTTTCTTTTCAATTTTCTTGAAGTTCAGATTGTTTTTGTCAAGACAAGGTTGTGATCGCTGTCACAGTCCGCTCCTGCATAGCTGCATGACTTTCTTCTGTTAATTGTCGTATTTTTTGATACATTAAATCACTTTGTCCCTGTTTGTCCATATCGTTGATATTACTGCATACATATGTCTTGCCGCCATGCTGCTCTTGCTGTCTGAGTCGCCATTTTAAGATCATTACGTAGTCTTTGTAGTTTCTTCGTTTGTTTTAGTTCTTTTCTTTTGTACGTAACGTTGGTCGTGTGTTTGGACACTGGACTTATCAATCCAGCGATGCCAGGTTCTAATCTGACTATGTACTCTGCGAATAGGTTATTAGTAATATCTATGTTTCGTTTGGTATTTCTCTTCTGATTTATTGTAGTTCACATACTACTTGCAGAGCATATACTTGGTTTCTCTTGTCTGCATTTTAGTAACGCCTATGGTTGGTTTGGCAGTTATCTTCTGATTCACCCGATATTTGTAACAGCAGATATTCTCATTATTGCTTTCAGTTGGTTCCATTTAGTGATTTTATTGGTTTTATTTGTTTAATGCGATCATTTTTCAATTTTTCCAAGTCCCATTTTTTCTTCGGCTGTCTCTTTTCAATTTTCCTAAATTTCAGATTTGTTTTTGTCATGACAAGGTTGTGATCGCTGTCACAGTCCGCTCCTGGATAGCTGCATGATTTTCTGACACTATTTCTGTATTGTTGTCTTTGTGCAATGTAGTTAATTTGCTACAAGTAAGAAGCTAATCTAGCACCAGTTCTCTGAATATTTTTAATTAATTAAGAATTTATGAATCTAATTGGCGCGTTATCTCTGACATTTATTACTACGTTTAGTGGGTGTCTTCAAACCCTGGATCTGTCAGAATATCGTATTTATAAATGCTGGATAATTAAGGTATCTTGCAATGTAACTTTGATTAATACTAACTGAGGACATGACAAGTAAAAAGTTATCGATTAGCGCCTTGTTACTATTCTTTTTGCTATCCTTTGTAACTCAAATGTCAAAAGCAGCCATGCAGAACTTGTGTCGAAGATCTCGTATAGGAGAAAAGCACGTGAAAATATCCGATATTTTGGTCTGCATGAATCATTGTTTTCTTCGCTATGATTATAACCTTTATAAACATTGCTCCTACAAATGCCGCCTGAAAGGTTATCCAGTAACCAAGAGCCTAGCCAATGGTCTATGCAGTGCCGGGGCATGTTCCAATCCGGATAGAGATAGAAATGGTCCATGGTGTCCTGCCTTCAATACAGGCTGGACGGTTTACAGGGGAAAGCACTACTGCAAAGTGCTACGCTGCTGTAAGATGTTTTATTCCTTACCTAAACAATTAAAATTACGTAAAATTGGCAAATGTGTTGTTTCAGAAATGTAAGATGCTTAGTGGCAGTCAAATTCATCCTTGTTGGGTGAAAACGTCGCAGTGATTAAAATGTCGATTTATTTAAAAATACATTCATTGATAATTTGTAGAAATATTGAATATTAGGCTTTCACTATCCTTTTTTTAAAGATAAGATAAATTATGTCTCTTTAGCAAACAAATGGAATCACACATAAATACAGCGTGTTTCAGCTATCATGCTCCAATTTTCTGCAAATCTAAGTATACTTCGCTAATTGGTGCATTTTTTTGTGGTTAACATTAACGGTGAAAACTATTTGCGAATGCTCGAAATATTCGCTATTTCCTATAGTAAAGATTTAGTACCAGCACCTAATGGGCTCTGCTCCCAAATCCACATCAAATGTCAGGTAGATTATGAGGTAATTGAAAAAAATTCATTAAAAATTGGATTTAAAAGATTTTTCGTAAATGTTCTACTTTTTTAAAGAAACAAGTCGAAAATACTTTCTAGGCTTTATTGAAACCGTGGTCAAACATGGGGCCACAGGTTGTCCTTCCATCACACCCGGTTTTTAAGTTGTCAGTAGAGCTATGTCTCATTGAATGTGACACAGAAGGGCCACTTTTATACTGGACTACATTATTTTGACAGAGACCAGAAGCGGCTAAACGCAGACTCTGTTTAAATGTATGTATGAACCTACCAAAGTGTGTGTTTGTATGAGACTGAAAGGTCTTAGAACCACTGTTCCGGGGACGACAAGCGATTAATAAAAACATTGTGACCAAAAAACTGTTTCAGAGCTGAGCGACCTGTTTCTAACGCTACGTACTTTTTTTTCTTTTAAAGATTTGACAACTATTTTGTTGAACTCTCTTTACGTGCTCTGATTAAGCTGTCTTATTTTGTCCACAAATATGATCTTAAGCCTAAAATTTCGGATGGTCTTTAATTTTAAAAATATCCTTAAAGTGAAAAATCTTTTAGGAATTAGCAAAAGCTTAAATTGTATTTCAAAATGCTATAAATAAGATGCAAACCTTAAAATCAACAGATTTTTTAATCTTAAGACGGCGTTCCCAATTCGTTTATTGATAAAGATCAACATTCATAATGTCTATATTTACTATGTCGCCCGTTCAGTTAAAATTGCATATAAAAATCAAGTAGTTAATATTTAAAATGGAACAAATTTATATAAAAAAAGATAATTTCTATGTAGAGAAACATAGACATCAGTGTGCAGCCAGCCAGAGATGAGATTGTGATCCAGATTTTTGCATGGCCATTCTGAAGACCACCCAAGTCCCCGGAAAGGCTACAATGATAATTTTAAAGCCCACATTAGATCTCTTGTGAAGCCATTCTGAAGGCCATTAAAATTCGTCTAAAATCCACCAATGCCTTAAATAAAACGGGGTTTGTAGAACGCTGCCTAAGTTAACCAACTTTGAAATCACCTGATTTATGTAAGTGGAATTTAGCTGTTATTTCTAGCCGTAATCATTGGAGATGTCACTCACTGGCAAAATATGAAAATAAATCTGTGATTTGATTTGTATTTATATTTGACACGATATTGTACGCTAAGATGTTTACTTAACAATTCGGTAAACTTATCGATGCCTAGCTTGAACTAAGAGACTTTAATCTCACAATGAATGGACGATGACAATTTGAACTACTTTTTGCTCGATATTTATTCCATGCATGGCATCTCTTTCGGATTGCTCCACGTCCAACAGCCTGCATTTTGTGCAACGATTTAATTAGGCAATAATAATCCAAATTATGAAAATCACTCTATGGATCTTGTTGTTGTTTCTGCCGCCATTATCGCGTTCAGAAAGTGAACATTCTTGTCGCAAATCACGCACGGGCAATAAATTTAGTAATTATCAAATCATACCTCACTGTGTGGCCAAATGTCGGCGGAAACTCCGGAGAGCGCGGAGACCCCTACTATGCATTTCACAGTGTTATCAGAGCCATGGATATTACTCCAAGTCGTTATCGAATCGTCTCTGTACAAACGGTTTGTGCATTAATCCCAATCGAGATAAAAATGGGCCATGGTGTTCTATATTACGTTATTCATTAATTGTTCCTAAACAACGCCAACAACCGGAGAAAGAGTACTGCAATATCCCAAGATGCCGTAAGATAGTTATTTTAAAAATATAATAACATTTTATTGAATTCTTGCTATTTTTGTCATTCTTTTTCTTGGCTAGCATTCTTTCCTTCCTGTTTGTGGCTATGTGCCATTTTAGATTTATTGGAGAGTGTTTTTGATTTATTTAAGCTTTTATTTTGCTACTAATATTTCTGTTGAGATTTCTCACTTGCCTTTTCTATGCTAACCATTTAGTATTTTTACTATTTCAATAATAGCTATCGAACTCCTATATACTCGTAGACTGCATACGTACTTTGTGCATTTATTTTCAAATTGTATCCTTCTACAGACCTATTTCGCTTAGATCTTCAAATCTTGGATAAAACAAACATATGTGATCATCGTAAATTTTATTCCTTCAACAAGACGTAATGTTGCTAAAATTTTGTTATCAGGTCTACTGTTCTTAAAATCATAGTTGAAAAACAAAGTGTTGCGAAGATCTTACTTTCAATACCCAGCATTTGCTATCATCATGCAACCAGGTCTACTCCTTCTAAATATCATTTATCATGTCTAATATTCCTAAAATCTTATTAAAAATACGTAGTGTTGCTAACATCATGTTATGAGGTATACTATTTCTCAAATCATATTATCAAGATATAGGGTTGCTGAAATCATACAAACAGGTTTACATACTCCGCCTAAATAGGATATTAGCATGTCCAATTTTTCCTAAAATCTTATTAAAAAGACACAGTGTAGCTAAATTAATATTAACATGACCCAGTAAAACATATTATCAAGACGTAGAGTGAGTTTCATGATCTAAAAGTAGGTACCTACACCTACAAACATTTTAAAAGAAGAAATAGTGATGCATTTAGAAAATGTCCGATAAACTTACAATATATCCGACAAAACCTTGACGGGGAGGGTCATGACCCACGTGATCTCCCTTGGCAACGCTACTGCTTATATAATTGAAAACAGTATAAAAGAAAATGTTGTATGTAATAATAAATAAATATGTAGTTTACCATCTTAAATACATTTTTTTTAATTTTTGATGTATTACTACATCTCTAAATATTTAGAAATAATTTTTTTACAATATTAGACAAATTATGAAAAATAGCATCTTTTATAAAATCTAAAAAGAACCAACATGTAAAATAACATCTTTGTATATCTATGAATTATAAATTTGTTATTTTCCATCTTATTGTAAATTTTTCCATCTTAAATATGTTATTTTACATCTTTTTATTAACCGTGTAGTGTCCACGGCTCAGACTCATATAGAAGTATACTCCAGATTAGTGTCTTCACTATTTTCTTCTTTGTTTCTATTGTTAGACTCTTCATTAGAAGATCCCTTGCTTTTGAAATACTGTCTTTACCATTGCTCTTCTCCTTCGAATTTCGTCTTGCTATCTTCCTTCCCAAATATTGATTTCTTAACTTGTTCTACTTGTCGGTGACTTGGTCAATCCCCATTTTTGATATTTGGATTAACTTTGTCTTCTTTATGTTGATACTCCTATTAAAGTTGTTACCTTTATCCTTGAGTTGTTGTAGTCCCTATTGAGCGTCTTCTATTGTCTCTTAATCACCCGCAAATCGTGCTTCTTGCCGCAATTTGTTACCAATCTCAGTAGCAATATTGAGAGAATCAAATCCTTCATTCATCCTGAAATAAATGTAGCGGTGATAGCATACATCTCTGTCTTCATCTTGCAAAATTGGCAAACTTTCTTCTCTTCTATGCTGTGATATGTAATATACGAACATTTTATATTGCTCATGCAATGATTATGCCTAGCTGATGAAGCCCAACAAGGCCGAAACAGCTGTCCTGGGCTATCACTTGCGAGTAGTATGAAGAAGTATTATATTTTTATCAAAGTATACCTGTTTTTTTTATTACTGCTCTTAAACACATCTCCGCTGGATCGCTAATACGATTTTCGTTTGATTGATGGAGAGGTCTTGTATGAGTTTTCGTATTTTCAAGTCAGTTGCTACATTCAAATTATTTCATCAAGTCGATTAGTATGGCCCTAGCATTAGTTTCGACGCACGTGATATCGGGTTAATTGCTCTACGGTCTGATCCTTCAGTTCCTCTGCTGTACGTGCCATTGAAAGTTTCAGTGAGCCGTCGTGACCTAGTTGGTCCAAGTGCTTTCAGAAATTCATATGGTTCGTATGTTAATGTGTCCTTCGCTTTTATTCTGTGTCATATGTGGAATGGCTTTTTCTATCTCGTTGTGGATGTTTGATGGGTCTTTGGAGGCATCGTCTATTTGTTCTCCACTTTCTAATTGATGTCCTTCTTTGACTGGTTTCTCTGTCCTGTTGAAGAGGTCTTTAATGTTTTGTTTCCATCGATTCCTAACTTTGCTTTCATTTGTGAATAAATTTAATTTCTTGTTTTTAATAATGGATATTTTATTTAATGGCATTTTCAATTCTGTGCATTTCATGGTTTTATGATAATTAATTTACATGTCCTGGATGTCCTGGCGCACATGATTTTTGCCACAAATTATCTTCTGTTTCTCTTCTCAGTTCAGTATTTAATTTTCTGTAGTTTTTCCGTTTGTTGTCATTATTGGTGTTCTTTTAGTTTCCGCCACCTTAGCAATTACACCCTCCGGTATCCATGGTTTTGTAGGGTGTATTTTCTATTTGTATCCAACAAAGGTTCTGTAATTATCGTTTTGTTTCACTGCATTTCATTTGTCGTTCAGGCTATCTTGTCTTGTTGTTGTCAGGTGTTCGTCGACTTGAGTGGTACAACTGTTCACTGATAATGCACAATACTGATAATGCTGTTCTGCACAGTGCTACTCAGGTCTTATTATCAGGTATACTGTTCCCCTTAAGACATCTTTACCATATTTACCAAATTTCTCTATAAGTAAAGTGATTATAATATAATAATAATTATTTTGTGTTGTTTAAAACCGGGTAGCTTATTAGCTCATAAATATGTCAACTCTAAAAAACTATTGTTTAACAGAGGGTATTGAAATTAGTGTTTGTTCATTATGTAAATTAAAACCTTCAAGATGAAAATTGTTTGAACGAAATAAAAGGATTACCGTAAAAATGGTATGGGTGTCGTATTTCCCGTTTTTGTAGTCAATTGCAGCACCTGTTTTCATTATAGTATCGGATTTTTATCTTCATTGTCGATCAGATTTTATTCGTTCAATTTTATTTTAATTTAATAAATCCATTTTCACTAACTATTCCACTTTAAGTTTACACTGCTGGTAATATTCAATTTAGTAAATTTAGTTTAATTGCCACTATATATGCATTTACACAAAGCTCCGTCTTGCTTTGATTTGTTGGTTGGAGTGCTTCTTGATGTTATCTTCATGTCTTTCCATGTTGTTTGTTAAATTCTTCTCCAAATCCACATTTCTAGCGTTTCAATTTTCTTCTTGTCTTTTTCTTGCCATGTCCAGGTTTCCGCTCCATGTTAGTGCTATGCTCCATAATAATAGAGACAATTAAACTCACAATTGTAAATTATAAGTAGATTATCTGCGCATAAATAGATGATGCCAAAATATTATTATCAAATTTTCGTGTTGCTAAAATCATGTCATTAGACCTGCTGTTCCTAAAATCAGGACGAGTGTTTATAAATTTTAAAATTAAGATGCCTTGTTGCTAAAGCTTATTATCACGACGGATTGTTCCCAAAGACAGAGCCTATTGTTCCTAAAATGATATGTTCTAAGCTTACTGTTCTAGTATCTGTTTAGCAGGACTAGCAGCTTAACAAGTTTTAATTTAATTTTATGTTTTTTTAATTCTATGAAACTTTATTTGCCCCATCAACTGAAAAAACTGATTTTGTATTTAACTAAGAAATGATATGTGGAGGTTTCTACTCTTTTCGAAGGAACAGTGATGATTTTTTATTTATTTATTTATACAATCATAATTGCTTTATTTTGTCATTGGCAAAATTTGTGCATAAAGTTGCTAATTCTTTCTACTATTTGAAGCAGGTAAATATAAATGCCATACGTATTGGTCTAAATGACAAAAGTTTCTTTGTACATTTATCGTGAGGGGTAGCAGTTTCTGTGAAAAGCCAGTGCTAAATGATTAGATATCATCAGTTGTTAGAACTCAACCTGGTAGAGTTGGGGTCCCATAAATATACACGCCATGATTATTATTTTTGTGCAATAATTGAAGTTATTCATTTGATAACTCCAAAGCCTAGACAATGAATTCTACACCAATAGAATCCTTTTTGTCACCACCTTAAAATTTATACCATTTTTCTTTGACTCCAATGATGATAACATTAGGTACCTACCTAAGATAGCGTTTGAGTCAACGCACTTTCGACTTTTGTGGTCTTTAATAACAATGAAAATCGGTGGACATTGTTCTTTATCTACGTTTGGTGGTCATACCAACATACAAATTTGATGGGCCTCTTGGTGACAAGGCTGATTATTTTATGAAGGATCCATCTTTATTAAAATAGGGTTGCTTTTGTGTGGATAACACAACACATTGACCTACAACAATGAAACCAACAAAATTGGAATTAAAACTATGTAGGATTAGTGTCAGAGTTCATTATTATCTTACCGCATTGGAATTAAAATCGGTCAGTAGCAAGTTGTCAAAATATTTATTGTTGATTGATAGAAATGTTGGAATAAACAAAAGATATCTCATATCAATTATCAGGCCCGTAGCACTATCTTTTTCATTGGGGTGGG
>JAUYWI010058967.1:0-16253 GCA_034780595.1 Parotoplana pacifica | reverse complement strand
GAGACGAATCTTTTGGTCTAAATGGTCTATAGATTGCGCCCCTTTCACAAATGAAGTTAGACTGTTAAGCCTGTGGATCATATCAAATATTTCTTTTACAATTTTCAAAAGGGCACAAAAATTCAGAAGGGCGCAAAGTACCTGAAAATTATTTGGGGTGGGGGCCGTTCCGCGGTCCCTGTTTAATGATCAAGATGCTTCGTTTCAGAGATATTTAATGTTTTATTAGCAAAAGACCAAAAAGCTTGCATTGAAAAATAGTGGCACGGAAACTATGTTTAAATCAAAGATATATTTAAAATAAAATTAGCCGCAGTTTTTTCATAACCAAACAGAAAATCATATGCCCTCAAAGTAAGTCACTCCTTAGTTCAAAATTTCCAGCTTTTTGAAAAATGTACTTTAAAAAGTCAATCCTGAACTCAAACTTAAAACATGGTGCTAATATTTGGTATCGTTAGAAACTGTTTCTCAGATACGGACTTTAAAAATAAAATTTACGTTGTCCGGTATGCAATCTGAGGGCCAAAAGAAAATCATTTTTTTATATTTTATGATAAAAACAGTTCTATAAACTGTATTAAAATTTCATAAAATTATATTGATAAAAAGTTATATTTTTGTGACAAAATCTGATCATTTATAAAAATCTTATTTTATATAGTTAAATAGGAGAAAGGGTTAAATTTAAATTTCCAATAAAATATGAATAGTTCATTGGAATTCCTCCATATGTGGCTAGGCCCCACTGATTTCTTATTTCACGTGAATGGATTGGTCTGAAATTTGGTACAGATAGATATAGATACCCTCAAAAGATTCATCGACAAATAAGAAAGCCGGGCAGCGGGCCAATGAAAAGTCATCAAGTCCTTGCTGATTGAAAATAACTCATCCGAAAACCATAAAAACAATCCGGTCTTAGCAACTACTATTTCACAATCTGCATAAATTTAAATAAAATTGGTTCAAGGGTTACTAGCTCCAAAAAAAATATCGATTTTTTTAGTAGATAATTTTGAAAAAAACTTAGAGGGTGGCCACTCCCGCCCCCATTATCTATTAAAAGAATAAGGATTTTATAATGAATACAAAGAGAAAACCTGTAATAAACATATCTATCTTTCTACACTCTTTTGGTAATAAGTTTGTAAAAATAAAATTGCTATTATTAAATAGATGTAGATATCATTAAAATTTATTATACCAACGAACAAGTACCTATTAATTATTACTTCAACAAAAATAAAGATACACACACAGACAATGAATGTATAACAATTAAGGTTAAAAAATATGACTGGTCTGGCGACTACCTAAACACATTTAACAACAACATAAATTACTGTACCTCTCACAATGTTTTGTTCAGTCGCCAAATTTTGATGCAAACAGAATCCGCCATGTACCTAATATCTCTGTGATCTTGTACTTCATATGGTCTACATTAGTTTTGTATGATGATGACAGATTCATATCAAAGAATAAAAGCCGTAACACACATAGCACAATTGGATCCTAAAATAATATTACCTATTGGAAGAAAGCGTCACATTACTCAATTTCTATTACATATTGTGTATTAGTTTAATCTTGCAAGAATATTACCTAATCCACAAATTCAGTTCCTATCACATCCATTATTCAAATCCTAGTGCTAGATAATGCCTCATTCCACATTTCTCTCATTATTTAGGCGCCGATATAATTAGTTGTTTCTATTAGTTTATAAACATGTTTTTTTAAGTACTACCATGTTACATAAAGTCTTATGCCCTTAAAAAGAACTTCTAGATTTAAACAAACCATATGAAACTTGTTCGTTATTTTGATAGTCAAACTGGACAATAAAGATACAGAGAAAAAAAGATCTCTTTAACAAGATCTTTATCAAACTGATACAAATAAATTAATGTCACAGCAAGAAAACAGATTACCATTTTGTTTGCTGAATTCAAATGAAAAAGGTGATAATTAAATCAATGTATCATTTGTTTAAAATACCTACATCAAATTATTAGTTTAAGCAAAATCGATTTTTTAACCTTGGTAAAATTATCACTTATTTATAACTTCTATTATGCAATGAACCAATATGCGTTACATATTGTTTGTTACTAAATGGGGTCGTGATAAAAAAATAGATCAACTGGGGGTGACTTATAAAAAAGACCTTGTAATTCAATTGCAAAATGAAATTACTGGTAATGACAAAATCGATAATAAGTAACCCAAAGGGCTAAAGGACATGCTTACTAGGTATTACATGTCAATGAGATAAACAATAAATAATTATTAATGTCGTTTTCTTTAAATATTATCGTAATTAACACGTAAAGCAGTCAAGTGCATCTTAGAACTGAACTATATTCAGTAGAAAAAGGCAACATTTAGAGTTTTAGATAAAAATTATAAAATTCTGAAAACATTCTTTCAAAATCTTATTGATATCAAGGTCTAAAAATACCTACTTTGTCTGATTTGCTTAAAAGTAGGGTTACTGTACAACCTTTAGTTCAACTTTTAAGGGCATTTTCAAATCGATTTAATTCATATTTTACAAAATTAGAATCCAACAGAAGAAATTAATTGTTTATATATTAAAATAAAATTTAGGAAAATTCAAAGTTGAATAAAGAGATGGTAGAAATGAAAATGCTTCATAAAGAATAAACGAAGACTCGATACTATTGAAAAATAACAATGCTCCACCCTATTTTAAATTCCCACGGTCAATCTTTCGATCGATAAAATCACCAATTAGCACATTTCAAGCGCCGTTGACAACAAAAATATTAAATACTAACTAAATGACTTTAGTATCGAATATTTGTCTTATTTTTAAATAATTTCCAACTGAGTAAAGCACCAAACTTCAAATAATAACAGACTTTCAATAAAAGCACCGCAGGTAAAATGAGTTCTATACCATAATAATGGTAAAGCGATAAAATTCTCACATTTATTCATAAATATTAAAATTTAAAAAAATTTCAAGTATTTTTTATAAATTCTATAGTTGCGGAGTAATTAAATGCATGATGGGTATTACCAAATATCAATGCCGTGGGCTGTTTGTTATAGAAATTTAGGAATAATGAATGTTTCAAAGTCCATGTGATCATTTTAGTAACAGTATATTATTAATATTTCGAATTAAATATAAAAAAATAATGTTTTACGTAACAGTTCATATAATGTAATTTTACTTGCAATTACCCCTAAGTTACTTTAAAAAAATATTTATGCACCAGTTCTGGTCGTTTATGGTTCTTGTATACTTGGATGCCACATGAAATATTTCATATTGTAAAAAGAAAATCAAATTTGAATACTATGGAATGTTTGAGATTTAAACATTTCAGGAATGCTACTATAAAACAACTTAATCAATAATATTTTGAGCAATTTCAAACTCAGATCAATTTAATCTAATCGGACATTGGAAAATGTTGTATTTTCTGCAACTTCACGGACCATGTAATTTTAAAGAAAATAATATTTTCAATATGTTTGTTAAATAACGAAAGTTGTTTAAAAAAGAAAATGTTGCTTATTTGATACGAAGCTTTTCAGTGCCTGGTTTACATAATCGCCCTCCGAAGCATCGCTCAAAACTGAAATTTGTCACAGAGAAACCGATTTCACTACCACCACGATGCACCGCTAAAGTTAAAACTTGATAAATCATCAATTGTCATTTTAAAATGTTTGACATTCTTGGTGGAATAGTTCGATCCCTTATCGATTAGAAAATAATACTTGATATTCTCGTGAGTAAAGGAAAGTCAAGCGGCATCTAAAAGGGCATTTAGTCTTCAATTGGATATTTTTCTACCATTTTTTACAAAAAGGTCAAAATTGAGCTCTTCATAACCTCCTTATTTATGTCTGTGTTCTTGTGGAGATTGATATGCATTATGATTCATTGTGCTGAAAGAATTCATCTTTGCATAAAATCAAAATCTAAAACTGTTGATGAAAGAACACGGTGACAATATAAACCTGAGGTGCCTAGATTACAATTGAAAAGTTGACACCTTATAAACTACAGACTTAACATATAAAATCATCTCTTCGAGCATCCATCTTAAAATGAAAGATAAAGTGTCGCCAGCTAGTACCCGCCTGCCATAACAAAAACCACATGATCCATGGATTCAAGCGCTCAATGGATTCGACAGCACTTAGTTTTTAAAAAAATCTAAAAAATGATCTATGCAGGTACATCAAAGTACTTAATGTGTCAAACATTTTCAAATCTCATAGTTTAGGTGTAATATTCATAAATTTCATAACCAAATTCTTCAAAGACCGCCCTAAGTCAATGATGAAAGCAGACATCATGTAAACAAAAAAAACTGATGTCCTCACACATTCTATCTTACCTCTTGTCTAAATAAGATCAATTATCTGATGTCCAATATATTGTGCAAAATTATATTCTATCATGTTATATATTGTTCAGCTAAGGGATAACAGTTTCTATTCTGACAATTTAGATGTAGTTGATGGCGGACAGACAGGCAAGCGGTAGGAATCTTTGTCAAGTCATTGGCGCCACCGCCATTGTTGTTCTGCTGCTATCATTTCACTCTTTTCTCCAACAATTCAATAACTCTGTCGTCGTTTTTGACAGGGGAACTGGGAATGAGGGAGATAGTTGAGCCAGCAGCAGCAGATATTAGGAGATGATGGCCTGTGTCACGCAAACCAACTCCATATGCACAACGCTTTTGGCTTTAATGTTCATTACCAAAACAGCCTGCCTCTTTATCCAGTTGGGAAATTTCTAGATTCGATATTTTAATAATGTAATTATTTTCTGCATCATTTAATATAACCATATGTACATCACCAATAGTGGACCTCGGAAGTAGACGCAATTTGTTATGAATGTTCTACTACACATAATCTGCTAAGTCATTATTTATCAGTCATAAAAGATAACAGTGGAAATATTATTACGTTTTTTCGCTCTTATCCCTTTAGCTTCTAACATACCCCCTCTCCCTCCAGTAACTTAATGAGCTAACTTCAAATATTTTTTCTATTATGAAACAAATAGGTAACTGTGTAAATATAAGCAAAGCCTTGATTTCAAATACAAAATAATAATAAAAAGAAATCAAATTGATTAATAATTGATTAATTTTGTTCATAACGCACTGTGACTATTCTAACTTTATTGAATGACAATATATGTTATCGAAAACAAATGAGAAAACTTACTATTATACTAAGGAATAAATAATTTTTAAAGAGGGAAATAGGTCAATCTAAGATGACCATTTAATACACATACATTTCTTTAATAAAACCATTTTATTCCAAAGAAAGGCAATCATATCACAAACAAAATCTTTTAAAGTTTTCTACTATTTTAAAGCATTTTCATTAGAAACCAATAAAAGCAGTTACTTAGGTATTATGCCAAAAGTAAGAAATTTTAATAAATGCACAGATTCGATCTATAAAAAAACTTCAAACAACAAAATTATAAAATTAAAAGAACAAGTTGGATTGCTCCATAGGTCCAAAATGGAAACCAATAATCGATATGATGAGAACCTATCCAAGTCCTTGGATTCATCATGAAAAATCAATATTACTTCAACGAAACAAACAAGAAAGGCTAGAACACACCAAGAACGTTATCTTCTGCCTACACTGCTCTGCCAACGTCATCAACCAGGGTCAATTTTGGTGATCCCATACCTGACCATGGAATAATGGTTTATTTCTAATTAAAGAAAATCTGTTTAAACATTTTGTTAACATCAACCTAATAATTCATTTCATAATTTTTAAAACATTTAGAAACTGATTTTCTAAAATGTATTACATACCTTATTATGATGAAAAAAATATTTTTAAACTAAGGTTCTATATTTTAAAGTTTTAAACAAATGAAAATCAATGCAATTAGTCAAATAAAAAGTTTGTTTTTAAAGGTGAGTTCTTCGCTTTCCTCAGAACAACAAGTTTTAACAAAATAACTGCAAAAAAGTAGGAAAACATGAATGAATATTGTAACAAACAAAAGTTTCACAAAATCTTTTTTTTATCCCAGCCATGATATAACATTTAAAAAAGATTAGTAATCATTGAGTAATTCAACTTACAATCACAAGGTTTATTTTGTTGGATATCTCAGATAGACAATTTTAAATACTTCACTCTCTCAGTAATCCGTATCATACATTGCATCCTGTTTTTGCCCAAACACGAAATTCCTGAAGCTCCACTTTATAAAAAATGTCTAGCTATACACCTATGGTCTGCAATAATTTATCTAGAAAAATCTGTTTATCCATATTGAATATTAATATTTCGAATTCGTTTTGACGTTATCTAAATCAAACTGTGAGGAATAAAATTAGCAAGTGTTAAAACCAAAACAGGATATTTGTATAGTAATAATATACAATAGGTACCTATTCATATTAAAAAAAGGTAATACTATTTTTAAAACGGACACAATGGCGCCATACACCGGAAATACAATTGAATGCAGAAGCTAATTATAAAGGTATCAAGCATTGTCAATTGTCCAAAAACTCATCCAGTCTATTAGGAGTTATGAAAAGACAAATAGGTTACACACAGATGAATTTTGATCAAATAATATTAAGAATCATTGCTGTAAACACTATAATATGAGGTTAAATTGTCCTGATTTAAATATTGACAACAACATCATTATTACTCATCAGTAGTATCATGTCAAAAGTAACTTATCTATTTTATGCAAATTAGGTGCATCAAGTGCCTACTTACAAAATCATTGAGAATTTGTAAAACAATAACAATATCAACAGCTCCTTGTACGATTAAATTTATCAAATCAACATCTAAATCAGTCTTACTAAAATATCATAAAACAAGTTCGTTTGAATAAAATACATATCGGCATAAAAAGAATCAAGAAAACAGATGAAATGTATTTTTAGCTGAACAGAATTTTCGCCTCTGAACTTAAATTAAATTTAACATTTATAATCAAATATTCAATCTTATTGGATTAAAGTCCCTGAATTTTTTGTAACCATAAACATAGAGAAGAAGTGAGGGTTTCCATGAGTATTGATAAGAAAATACCCACAAATTTTGTGACATAACAATGAAGCCTGGTACAGAATAGCCTGTGCATCGTGCACCAACTGGATGCATCCTAACAATACAATATGTGCACCATGCACCAATTGGGGTTCATAATAGAATTACTTTTGTACCAACCGGGGGCTTCCCAAAGAATAACCTGTGCACCAACCGGGGGCTCCCCAAAGAATAACCTGTGCACCAACTGGGTGAACCACGCCAACAAAAAGAGCAATTCATAAATGGAATTATTGATTACTCACCTTAAAGAAATGTGAAGAGTTTCAAATATTTGATTGAACAATTGACTTCGGTAGCAGTCTCACTAAATTGGATGGCTCACAAAAAAAGAATAAAACTGGTGAAGACATTCTGAACCAATTAGGTCGTATATATACAGAGCACTGACAAAATATCTGGCTAATTAGCCTATTACAATTATAAGATAATTATCTCTATTAAAAATAAAACTTGTTTGAGAGACGCCGAAAACAAAAATGCTGTCTTGATTCTATTAGTAATCACTCCATAAAACATGATATAAATTCGATCTTAACCTTCACATAACTGGCGCCTTTGATTAAACTTATTAAACCTATTAAGCCAATTCTAAATAATATGCATAAAACGAAAAATATAGCTCCAATATAAAGGTACCTATTAGGCCGACCTCAATTGAGCGAACAGAAAAAAATGTGTTAATATCTAGAACAAATGTCCAATTCTAAATACCTAAGTAGCAAACTAAGTAGCAAACACTTAACAATTTGGCACAAACATAAGAACGAAATATTTCAAAATATTATTACAAGTTGTAACAAATTTAAAACAGTGTCTTTCGAAATTTTGTCACTCATGTTTATGTCTCTTACGAGATTCGTGTTTATACATTTTATGACCATTTTATCAAACCTAATAAATATTTAGGAATATTAAGTATTTATGTAGTTTATTTTTTCACCAAATGTCACTACCATCCACGAAAATAGATACACCTACCAAACATCAAATCCCTGTTAAACGAATTTTCAAAACAAACACCTTTAAAATAAAAAAAAGGGTCAAATGATTCCCAGAACTTTAACCCAACTTCTTTAAGTTTCTTATGTTCACGGATATCTGTGTATAGGCTTCTATCTGATGTATGAACCAAATGATCGCACTGAATTCAATCAAAGGCATTTATTGCAGTGCCAATTTCTCCTTTCTCCATTAGTAAATTGACACCAAGTTAATCATTTCTTGTTCCCAAAGATTTTTTAGTTTGAAATACCTCTTCTATTATCAATCTCTGTTTCAACAAAATTGAATTTAATAGCTCCATTCATGATAAAAATATAATGAACAAAGGATTTAAAAAAAGTGACAAAAACTACATTAATCGTATTGTACTTGTATTAAAATTATTCTTGATGTTAGTTTTACCCAAAAATGTAATGATCAGTGTGTTTCCTTTATAATTGAAAAAGGTTTAGGCATGATTCGTTTGAAAAAAAACTATTCTTGCAAACTAAGTTTTGGATTTATAATTTCCTTTCTTCAGGCAATAATAACAAAATTGAAATTTACATAAATATTAAATTGAAACCGAACAGACAGATGTAAATGCTAATTGTTTTCAACGATTTTGTAAATATGATTAAACAATGAAAGAAACAGAAAAACAAAAATTATGGAATTTAATTCTGACTGTTATGTTTCCTAATTTAAACCCAGAATTGGAGACTGAACAACGTCACCATATGTCCATGTTCCTGATAAATCGGTCCTTCAATGTAATAGGCACTCATGGTGTACAATGTTATCTGAGTCACTAAAGATATTCAGCTTACAAGAACCCATGTAATGCCTATCTAGGTTGTTTGTAACCACGCATTCAGTAAGGTGGTCAAAGATTACTGACAACCTAGTTACGAAATAAAACAAGATCTGCTGAGATTGTTTCACTTGCACTTGTTAAAATCAAAACTATGCAATTTGATGTCAATACTCGAATTTAGGCGCCGGATAATTGGTCAATACATTTGTTATCATACTTGTCATCTACCCGAAGGCTTATTACCTTCTGTAATTATGGAATTCATTCTGAAAACAAATTCATCAAAATTCCGAGAACCCTATAACTATAGAAACCGCGATCATTCATTAAAAAGTGAACAACATACTCTCCAGAAGATGTATATCAGTACAATAACTGTCACCCATAAATAAATGTATTATATGCGCTTTGAAAATAAACTTAACTGAATCATCACTAAATGGTGCAATAAAAGAAATGATTACAATTACAACAATCGTCCAAGATTTTGTTCGGATTACAAAGTCCAATTTGAGCCTATTCATGTATTAATTACAAGATGTAATATTGAAAGATTTATGCTTTCCTAAATCTATTCATTCTATTATATGTATATGCTCAGAAATGTCTTTTTTTATTGAAATCATTAATATTCACATAGTTTTATGACAAATTGTGTTTACAAAAACAAACATTCAAAGGTACTATGAAATTTATCAAATTTACAAGCTATTACGACGTTTTTTTTAAAATTAAACATCGTTTAAATAAAATAATTAAGCCCATTAATACCTACAACCTTCTCCTAAAAAGTAAAGAAGTGGAGTTTATTTGTCTTTATCAGTGTCACTCTGGTCAAAATCCAATCAAACCTACTCATTTTACAAATTCAATTTGATAAGATTGTAAAATAATAAATTGTTCAACGGTAGCTTATGGATATAAATTTACGGGTTCACTACACATTAACAAACATTTTAATTGCCCTCCTTATCTCTCCACACACTTAAAGAAATGTTTATTGACTAGATTATCAACAAGACCATATCCTATACTTGTCCCTTCCCTACTTTTTGCTGTCTGTCCCAGAAGCTTTTTTTAATTTCAAAACAAATATCATATAACATAGATTTACTGATAGCGAAATTGCAAGACTGATAATATATTATAATATGGATTTTATGGTGAAGCTGGGTAAAAGCAAATATTTGCGTAGTATTAAGACCTTTCTAAGTATATACAGATGGCCAGATCTCACAAAACTATAAGCCAAATTGGGTTCTCATAATACCGAGATCTAGTATTGACACAATGACGTCACTAGAAGAATAAATTTCCAGTTATCCAAAAGAGAAAAATTTACGTTGCTTACAAATTTTATCTATACCCAAAAATGATTTCAGACAAGTGCATCATCATCATTGTAGAAATTGATTGCTGGTAAATCGCGAAAACTCAACAATTATGTCGCATCTCCCTACACTAATAAATTGCTTAGAATTTCAATAAGTGAATGACAGGGCCACTTAGTCTGGCGACCTGTGAACTTTCGTAATAATATCAATGATCGCTATCTTTAAATTGCCACATGGCAGGTTTTAGTTTGCTTTTCATTTGGTTATATGAAGCATTTGAATAATTCTTTTTTATAGTTTCGACAATTATTGAACGGGCGGGAATAATTAGTCATTCAATAATTTTTGCTAAAAATAATGAATAGGTAGGTACTTACACACAACCCACAATCAATATTTTATTTAACCATAACAAAATATGCAACTTGTATTAGGATCAAAATTAAAGTAAATAATAACTACCTAACGTACTAGACACAATTATATCTCAGTAATATTTTCACATTTTATTTTAACTAGGGCCGTTCCGTTTTAAAGTGCCTGACCCAAAACATTTGACAGAATTTATTTCCTCAGGATAAACTCTACTAACTACGAGCACAAACTTCATCTCCGTTCCCCCAGAGTAATTAATAAGCTGTAATCATTATAAAATCGACACTAAATAATAATCAATTAAGATATGAGACTACGAGACTTTTATTTGATTAGTTACTTTTTTACTTTATTAAATTCCTAGACAAAATAAG
This sequence comes from Parotoplana pacifica, assembly GCA_034780595.1. Classification (NCBI taxonomy): domain Eukaryota; kingdom Metazoa; phylum Platyhelminthes; order Proseriata; family Otoplanidae; genus Parotoplana; species Parotoplana pacifica. The sequence goes on along the minus strand of JAUYWI010058967.1, from coordinate 5,250 downwards.
TTACGAAAAAGAAAGTGAGAACATACTTGAAAGGACGGAGTCGCATATCAAAAGGGATAAACCATAGAGTTAACCATTAACTGAGACAACAGTTATAAATAGAACATTCAAGGGAAAATATCTCACCTCTTCATCAAACGTTTGACCCTCGTATCAAGGTGACCATGTTCGCTCGGTCCAGACAAGATGCCGTATAAGAATCCCCATGTTCGCTCGGTCCAGACAGGATGCCACATATGGATCACCATCTTATTTGGGAGAAATGGCAGATATAATACAAATTTTTAGCTGCTTCATTGCCATCTAGCGGTTCCTATGTATCATATAGCATTTTCAGTGAGTTGGAAGAAACACAAATTAATATACCTATAATTCATATTACACTTTGCATAAACTTACTACGAACCAATAATCGTCCATATTATTCATACGTATAGTGAAATGTGAATTTTAATATCAACCATTATTTCTTAACAATATTTTCTAATAAAATGACGTATCACATTGAGCTTCTATAAATAAATAATTGTGATTGAGGGACAATGCACTAGGAACAATTATTACACTCACACTTACCAAAAAACACATTTATACTGTGATCTTTCACGCAATTCAAACATGTTTTTGCATAGCTAATGAATGTGCAGATACAAATGAACATCTTCTGAAAGCCACCTCGACGTGTTTCACATGTCATATATAAGACAGAAAACACATGCCATTAAACAATTATCCGTGTATGTGTACATCAAAATCTAAAAAACATAGGCACCCAAAGTGATGGCATACAAATTCGACGGAGTCCGTTTCATCTATTATTAACCAAGAAAAAATAAAACAATGGCATCCAGCTTCAAACGTCGATTATTATGCAAATACACGACAAAGGTTTTGTGGTAATGGGAAAACATTTCGAGGAAATCGAAAATTGCCTATCTATCCATTTTAAATACTTATTTTCATCTAAAAATAAATTCTAAACAAATTAAAATCAGTTGACAAACGAATGGATCTTACTTGAGCAAAAAGATTTACCTATATTTCTCTGAAAATAAATGAATAAATACAATAATAAAAAATATTTAATAAACTCCACACTTCATTTGAATAAATGCTATTTCAATTTATTTACTCGTAATTTGACTAAATGTGGATAATTGGACTTTGTGTGCTCACAATATCTCGACAAATTAGGTAAACTGAAGTAGTGTCAGCTTTATGAATTTTATTAAATTTGAATACAACTACTGAACAATAAAAAATAAAAACACCTCTTCTTCCTTAAATAGACACCGAAGACCAGACCAGAACAATGAATGCGAAGGGAGATAACAATTGTTTAATCTTTTAAAGGCATGAAATAGACATTCATTTTTTAATATAACTAACTACTATTGGAATATTTACAATTTAAAAATTAACACAAATTTCCTTAAATTAGGAAATATCAAGAAATCGATTAATGCATGTGTAGTAAAAACAAGATACCATCTAAAGAAGTAAAACAAATAAATACATTTTATAAATTATAATTAAATTTAGTACTATGTACTTTGTACAAAACATAGAACATGATTATATTAACAATTACAACATACAATAGGAATAATATAAGAACATTTTTATTATAAATTTCGGAAAAAAGATTGATATGCTTAGTACAGGTAAAAAGGTGATAAAATATTATGCTAGAAATATAAAAATTATGCATTCCAGTTTAAAATTTATTACTCAGTAACCACATGATCAACAGCTATACGTATCTTCAAAATGTTTGAATTATAAATGTCAGAAATCGTAAACGAATTATCGAAATTTGCTTAATGTGTCTTTCAATAGCATCAACAAACGTATGACAAAATCAAGTGCTGGTGGTCATAATAAAAAATACAACATAACATTAAACTATTAAGAGTTATAAAACTTAAAAATCAAATTTGACCTATTTCTACATTCGATTTATTGGTGATTTTATTGCGCACAGTGAGTTGATCAGTAGAATTCTAAATTAGAATCTCGATAGAATTAACCATCACTGGACCACAATTCCTTGCGTCCGTGCTAGATTTAGAAGAAAATTGACAGTAGCAGGTGCCAAAGATAGTCCTTCAAGCGTTTCTTTGACAATAACGGGAGGGTCATCATTGTCTTCTTGAGAACGATAAAGAGTAGATAGTTGGCCAACAAGTTCCATTGTTTTCTTTTGAATTGCCTTTCCGACAAAATCAATAAAATACTGAATTAGCACTAAAATATATTTTAGATAATTATGAATACGATAGATTTATTATTACTATTGGAAGTAATATATCGAAATTTTGAATTTTCTCAATTTTTCTTATGTTTAGGCCCTGGATAACCAAGTCCGTTTGAATAATTTCTAAGTAAATTAGTTTTATAATTAATTAAAATTAAAGAATAATGCACTAAACTAAGCCTACCTCAATTATCTGAGTTTCATCATCAATTTCAGGCATTTCTGACAAGAGGATTAAAATATCTTTGTGCAGTTTGCCAATTGTAAAATATTCTAAAATAAATAAGTATTTGACTCTATTCTTAAAATCAAACAAATAATTGTAAACATTATTTACTTGTAATAACTACGGCACACTTACCTTTGGCATGTTCTGAAATAGTTATTACAGATGTTGCACAGTTCAACAAAATATCGTAACTTTTTGAACTAAAAACAATAAGTTATAAAGATTGCACACTTTAATAGTGCCATCTTAATGTCCATCTTCAATAGACTAAGCATATCATTTAATTTGATAGAACTGACTGTTTTTTAGTAGGTCGAATTTATTTGTGGTAATGAACTTTTTTTAACTAAAGCAATAATTAAAAAAAACTATTCTCAGACAATTTTGAAATTATTAAGTTGTGGTCTGGGTTTGAGTTCCAATCGAAGCAACTTCGATATAGAGAATTTGAATTGGAACTAAATGAAACGTCTAAAAAACAGTCAGTCAAACAGAATTACAGAAAAACACAAGAAAATAATTATTAGACTTACAAAGTGGTGAGCTTCGAATCAAATGTAGCGCCAATAAAAGAAGTTTGTGATTCCGAGGTCATTTCGATAAAATCCGCACTGTTTACTGAACTGATTAAAGCATAGACAGGAGGGATTTTGCTTCCACTGGGTAACAGAGATAACAAACTCCTACGGAGTAAAAATGGAATAAAATCATTAAGATTTACCTAAATTTAAAATCATTTTAGATCTCAGCATCAATTTTAAAAAGCGCAAAACTATGAATTTTATTTTTTTTAAACATATTCCTACCAAATAATAGAAAGTAAATCCTCTTTCGATGTCTCATGGGAATCTGCCAATATTAAAATACGTTTACGTAGAACGACAGCTGTATACATCAAAATCGAGTTCATTTCAAATTGATGAATCAAACCTACAATGAGAAATAAGATAATAGGTATGTCACGATAAAATTATATTTTTATACAGCGCCACAAAATGGCGACAGCTCTGCCAGGAGTGCAATCAATATAGAGAAGGACTGATCATAAAAAAAATAACCGTAAAAAAGGGTCTAAAATTTAAAAAAAGTTTTCAGATTCTTTAAAAAAATGAAAATTGTTATAGAAACGGCAAGAGACCTTTCCATAGATCAGGCGCGGCAACAAAGACGGTAAAAGCCTCAGTTAGCAAAATTCATAATGTGATGAATACAACAAAATAATAACCTTTCAAGACTGCTATAGAATCCATTACCGAGAGAGATAACAGCACATCCAAACCCAAGATATTCATTTAAAATCTTTGATTCAAACCCATAGGAAACAGAAGATTCTCATTTAGATTTCAAAACAAGAAATAGCTTACCTCTACTGTTCTAGCGCAGAAACACACCACAAAATTGTTTTTATTAAAATGTCACACTTACTTCCTATTCGAGTTGGAACTTGACACTTTTCCAAAACACTAAGGTCCAATTTTTCATTGGTTGAGGGTAAATAGCCCTCTCCTTTAATAGCCAATTGTAGAACAGTTTGGACTAATTGCGGTGTACTACAGCCCTTTTGATATGCAGATAACAAAGAGAGAGCCATCCGCCTATATTTTTCAGGGTGAAAGTCATCAGCAAGCAGCACAAAAGAAATTGCAGTAACCTGACAAAAAACAAACAGAATCAATCAGTTTTGGTAGATATAAATACGGGGATGCCATGAAATGAAATTTGAAAAAAACGGAAGCAAGAAGGGGCCCCTAAGGTACCCCAAATGGAGTTGTTGGGGAGAAGCTACCGCAGGATCAAGGGTCAGAGCCCTTGGTGTGGAGGTAGAGCGGCGAAACCTCCCCACGGATTTTTTAAAAATATTTTATGCCAAATAAGGAAAAATTAAAGCATGACAAACCAGCCCCTAAGCGGAGGCCTCCTTTCTACTAAGAGAGCCCTCTTTTTCATTGGTTAAAAAATCGGATTTCAGACAAAAATCGGAAATATGGCATCCCTGTAAATATTATGGTCTTTTTACACTTATTCAGCTATTCAGTTATATTGTTGGTTTCTGTAATTTTTGTGTTACTGATAGTAGTACGTATCTATTTTGTGAATTAATTACTTTTACGTACGACCGGTTTCTACAAACAAATTATATTAATTTAATTATAACTAAAATAACATAAACGCTACATAAATGGGAAATCTACAAAAACGATACCAAATATTTTTATAAATAACATAAAACTTCTACTGGTTTTAACCTGGTTTCAAAGCTAAAACTTCAGCCAATTTCTAAGTTAGCAAGATGAAAACGTAGATATTTCGTCTGAAGTCAAACTTTGAATTCAACTATTATGTAGATTTGCAAATTTTACAAACAAACAAAACCCACCAGAGGCAAATTCTCCGAAGAACATCTAAGTGAAGTAATGTAGTGGTAGCTTCCACGAAAGAAACCACACTGGAACTCTGCAACATCTCTGGACAAATTGAGAGCACTGCCACGAACTTTAAGACCCGATTTTAAAGTAAGAAGTGAAACCTCTTCATCTGATATGGATGGAAAACTCCACACAATCCGACAGTCCTCATTCACATCCAATTCTAAAAGAAAACGTCATATAGTTATCATTAGAATTGTTACAGACAGCCGTTCAGATATAAATCAACTTTTCACTTTCAAAATAATAACCAATACGACGATGTACACCCCCCGACAAAAGAAACCGTACCAGTATGATAAATTCATAAAAAACACAATTAATCTCAAATTGTTGAT
>JAUYWI010058956.1:0-16256 GCA_034780595.1 Parotoplana pacifica | reverse complement strand
GAGGACACAGACTGCAGCTGCTACAAGAAATGCGGAAAAGAAAGATGCAATATTGTGGTCATATTATTAGAACTAACGTCCTTCAGAATGAAATGTTGCTTGGAAAGCTAGAATGAAAGAGATGAAGAGGCAAACCACAAAGAATGTGATGGGACGACGTATAGAAGTGGGGGAAAAAAGGTTCATAGAAGAACTGGTGAGACAAGCGCAAGACCTAACGAGGTGGAAGCAAATAGTGTATGCTACCCTTGGCAACGAGGACGCCACATAGACAGACAGGCCCAAAATCAGACCTCAAGTATACTTGATAAAGTAAAGATTTGTTATTTAGTACATATTCCATATGAGACTAAAAATACAAAAAACTGACTGATGCCCAGTATTCACTTTAGACCATTGTAAAAGAGGTTCCGTTTAACAGGCTAAGAAAACGTTATTGTATAAATTTAATTTAAGAATTTTTCTTGAGTATAAGACCGGGGGTCATTTTTAATCTGACTAGCCAGATGACCAGTTTTTGTAACCCCAACCTAAGGGAAACGGTGACCACCCTTACCAAGTACTATCTACCTACATATACAGATTGCGTTAAAAGTCTTTAAACAACATCTGACGATGGGGGTGGTCCTAGGCACATTTGAGGATTGGTAAAGGGTAATACAGACATCTATTCGGTGGATTTGAATGGATTTTTGAGACATTTGAGGATTAGCGAATAGTGATATGGATTTGGGAGAGGGTCTCACAGGGACATTTCTGGATTTCTGGTGATTGAGGGAAATTTCTAGGGATATCTGGGTATAAGGAAAGAATCTTAAGTCCCTTCCAAATCCTCAGATATCCGTAGGATCCTTCCCCAAATGTCCATGAGACCCTTCCTTAATCCCACTTGATGATCCTGAGACTCTCTCCCAATCCCCAGATGTCCTTATCTAACAACCCTCCACTAATCTCAAGATTTCCTTAGGACCTTCATCCAATCCCCAGATATCCTAAATTCCTGTTGTCACAATTGTCAGATTAAGTTGCGACTTTTAATGCATTTAGGTTTTAACATTTTGAATTGTTGACTACATAAATTTAATTTTGTTTTCAGAACACATACACTCGAAAGCAATAAGAATCGCCACCCTACAATTGAAATTTAACATAAGCGAGTCGATTCATTATTTTTGATAACTTAATAAGCATAGATTTTAATTATTGAACATACCTAATGAATAGAAATCACGACATAATTGATTGATTTATTTATCTACTTAGCTTAAAATTATACATTTATGAGGTATTTGGGTGGCGATTCTTTTTGCACTGGAGTGTAAATAAATCTTTACAAAAATTGATTAGCATTGCTATTTAGATTGAAGGAATATTATGTTACCTGCTAGCAATCAATATTTATTGGCTCTTACATATGTAGGTACTTACATGTACTAACCTGCCTATATATAGCTATTTGATATAATGATTTTCAAATCTTCAGAATATTGAACCTGAAGTTAAAATTAACTAGGTAAGAGCGAAGTTAATAAGTAATAAAATTAGAAAAAATTTAAAAGTAGATATGCATTTAAAGCCATATCCGTCCTTTTTATTTAAATATGATATTTAAGGTATTGTTAATACACAACGCTAAACTGTCTTATGTACATATGTATATTACTTACGTACATTTTTTGGTTTTTGCGTGTGTTTTTCAAATATTTTTAAACCATAAATAAAACAATATATAGATTTGTCAATCTCATTTCAGTAGTCATGACAGATACAACCATTCCTCCCGGATTTACCGGAGAAAAATTTCCAGATGTATTAAAAAGACCTGAAAAAGGTGCAACAAAACCTGGACAGTTAACAGAAGATCAGCTTAGTGAATATTATGAGAAAGTTAATAACATTATTTGTTTCATTTTATAAATAAATATAACTAATTTTGCTCCTTTTAATAAAGGAGCAAAATTAGTTATATTTATTTTTGTTTCTAATAGTTTTGTATAAAACTACTTTTTTCTACTAATATGCTTTGTATCACATTTTATTTCAGGGATATGTTATTGTTCATAATTTCTTTACTAAAGAAGAATTAAATGAGGTGATACGTGATATAGAAGAATTAGTTGACAATCTTGCTACTAGACTATTTGATACAGGACGTATTCGAAGTATGTATTATATACAATTGCATACATGTTCTTGTGGTTGACCATGGGTGGATACTGTTTTTTTAGGGGTAAAAGATTGAAACAAAATTATATTAGCTCTGAAACAACTCAACTAGGTAATTCTAATTGTATTTGGTATCAACATTCCAGGAATCGATGCAAGGCATCTTATATATTGTATATAGTAAATTATGATTTCTATCAGATAAAATGTGTAATACTCCGAAGTCTAAAGCAACTTTAAGATATGTCATGTACATTTAAGGGCGATAATATGAATTATAATAAGAATTTTTTTCTTAATTAACATGAAACTAGAAACAATACCAAACCAACTTCTATTATCTTCAAATGCAAATTACAAACTTAGGCATGTCTTATTTAATTTTAGACAAATACAAAGAACTAGGATTTTACCAACGTTTAACTGCAATTGAAAAAGATTCGCCAGGAGCAAATATTGTTTTAACTCGAAATGCTGGAAAATTAACAAAGGTTGGACAGACTGATGCTATTAAACTTATCTATTTATTTTGTCCTCTGCCTTGCGGCAGGTCCATATCTATGGTTTCCACTTTCTCTACTGTGCCTTATTAGGTGCCAATTTCTTAAGCTTTGAATCTGACACTGCTAAAATATTTTCCTTGGTTTGCCTTGGCTTCATTTTTGCTTACAATGACTGTTTTCAGTAGGTTTTCTTTTCTTAATATGTGACCTATCCAATTTTTCTTACGTTTAGTAATTATATTTAGTAAGTTCCTTCTTCCATTGATATCCACTAAGACTTCTTCTCTTGTCTTTTTGTCTTCCCATTATATTTTTTGCATTCTACTCGATATCCACATTTCAAATGTTTCGATTTTCTTCTTATTGCTTTTACGTAGTGTCCACGTCATAAAACCAATTTCTTCTTTGTTTCTATTTTCAGACTCTTGGTTAGACGTTCTCTTCTTTTTGTAAACGTTGACTTTGCCATTGCTATTCTAGGTTAAATTTCTTTTTGAGATCTTTCATCTGATATAATTATTCCTTCCAAATATTTGAATTTCTTAACTTGTTCTACTTGTTGGCCATTCAGAATAATGTTGACTGGGTCGTTTCCCATTCTTAATATTCTCATTACCTTTGTCTTCTTTACATTTATCTTTATAATGAATCTTTTAGCTTTATCATTGTGTGTATTTATGAGTTGTTATAGTCCCTGCTCAGTGTCTGCAATTGTCCCTTGATCATCCGCACATCGTACTTCTTGTATTAACTCGCCACCTATCTTAACGCTCTCATTGACGTTGTCGAATGCTTCATTCATCATGCATTCAGTATGGATTGAGAATAGCAGTGACTTACTCTTTGTCCTATCTCCGCTGGATCTGATTCGTTACTTTCAATTGTTCTGTTTGTCGTTTGATTGATGTAGAGGTCTTTCCAGTCAATTCCTATTCTTTTGAATGTTTCCATGAGTATTTTCCAATTCACTTTGTCCAATACCTTTTTAAGTCAATGAAGCATATAGATGGTTATTGTGTTCTATGCTTCTTTCTATGATTGTTCGCATTGTTCCTATGACTTTCCTGGTTCCAAATCTATGTAATTATTGGCTTTTGTTTCCAATTGCTTAATAAGGATCCTTAGCATTATTTTCGAAGCGCTGTGATATTAGACTTATTGTTCTGAATATTCAGTTGCATTAGGTTTCTTCCTGAATGATATTATAATTTTTTTAATTCTAAAGAGAAAAAGAAATACCAAAAGGCTAGGCAACATTTTTATTCAGATATGTTTCGTCAACATTTGGCATCATCACAAACATTTTTTTTAAAAAGGCGGACACAATAAAATTGCATAAACTAAATAAATTGAACATTGACAGAAAAAGTAATACACCCTGTTTGTCTAATAAAGTATTTAATTTTGGAGTGAAATGTTTACAACGCACGAAAAGTTGTTTTTGAAAAAGGCGGATACTTCTGGTGAATTCCTTTTAACAACTAGATTTACAGACAAGTGGATGGTGTTGCAATGGGTTCCCCCCTTGGTCCAACCTTAGCCAACTTATTTCTTGCTTGTCATGAAAAACACTGGATGGAGTCTGCTGTGGATAAGCTTATTTTCTACTGTAGATATGTAGATGATACCTTTTTGGTCCACCACTATTTTTAGGAAAGCTACTTACTCTAACATCCAACTTAATTTCAACTCTCTTGCTTCTTCATTTTGGGAAAAGGTTTAGTTTCTTGTTTGGTTTTGAGAGCTCTTGATATTTGTTTCTCTTGGTCAGTGTTTCACTTAGAAATTTTATGATTTATATTTTTCTATTTCTTTTGATTTTGTGGTCAATAAATACCCGGACAGAAATTTTTATTTCAACTTCTGCTAAATCTGATACTTTCTTCTTGTGTCTTCCTTTTCTTGGTCCACCTTTTATTTCTTTGGCAACCACGTTTCGTCGCATTGCTCGGGACTACAACCGTGAGATCCAGAACTATAATAAAGGTCGTTGCTTATTTTTCCTACAAGAATCCTACTCCACTAATCCTCAAGGCCATGGTGATTTATAAGTGTCAGTGTCCTGGGGACCAAGATTTGACCTACATAGGTCGAGCAACTCGACACCTTGGTTGATAAACACAAAAAAAGGATTTCGGTCATCCATGACCATCTGTTGAACTGTAATGTTGTGATGTTGGCATGTAAACTTGTATTATGGTTATGTCGATGATGATTGCTACTACTCCTCTTTGTTGTTTATTGCCGCCTGAGTAGATAAATCTGAATCTATTGCTGTTAAATTCGCCGTTGCTTTCCATCAGGTTTCGCTGAGTCCTAATAGGTTGATTTTGTTTCTTCATTTCATCTTAACTATTTTCGAGTTATCCGTTACATTGCATCGTTCGCGTGTTCCTAGTGCCAAACCGTAGTTCGTTTCCATGTTTCCGTTTATTGATCTTGGAACTTAGCGATTCTTAGCACCCCTACCTTTTGGCGCATCGGGCCGACACCAGTGTCCCAGTTCAAAGGGCTGTGTATTTATCGTGTTGTCCATAGGGTCATTTAAGGGAGGGATAGTGATAGTGGTTTTCCTTGCCTTCTGTCACAGCTGTTGAAACCAATGTTAGGAAGAGGATTCCGTTATGACTTCATTATACTAATGCTACTTAACAAGTTCTGGTGATGCAATTAGCAAGTTTTACTACATCTGCTGACACTTTCGTGTTCATCGGCACATCGTAATATCCCTTTGCCAGATGATGATATGAGAATCTGCACCAGCTAGAGGCCAACTTCTTAGCCAACTCGGCCACGAAGGAACTTATAGAATTCATATAATTTCATATTATAGGCACTTACATATTTACAGATAATGAAATTCAAACCATCAGCAGCTCTGCCCAAATGATTGCCTAAAGAAATGTTTCGTCCACACGATACAACTTTACATCAGATTCATTTCCGACTCGACTATCAGATTTTCATCAGAAATGACAAAAGTCTGAGAAAAAATAGAACACAGTCTATTCTATGGACTTTGTAAAATATACCATCCGACTCGATTCCGAAACAACTTCAGTCAATCTGATGATCATATCGTGTGGACGCCGCATAATAAAAACTTCAGATTAATAAGGTCAATTTATTTTAGGGAATGCGCAAAATTGCTAGCCATGAACGAATGTTAAACTTGTTGGAAGATATTATTGGACCAGATATATCTTTTCAACCTGTTTGGAATTTACGTGCAAAACTTCCTAGAAATGATTCCACCGTAGTTCCTTGGCATCAAGGTAGGCTGACTGTTATACTTATATAAAAACTTGAATGTGGTTATCTTTATTATAAATTTTATTAATATTTAGATAATGGCTATTTTGACAACAATTCCTACAAAGTGCATATACCAACAGCATGGATACCTTTAATAAACGCAAACACTGAAAATGGAACTATGGAAGTATGTATTAGTTCTACTTGACTTTTTATATGCTTATAATAATATTAATGTTTTGAATAACTGACGCAATGATGTTATAACAATGCATCCAAAAGGAAAAGGAAATAAATACTTAAATGAAGTCCATGTGACCTTAAAATGAATTTCACTCTTAAATATGATTAATTTAGATGGTACCATATGGACATAAAGAAGCTACTGTTGGAATGCATACCTGCTGCGTTGGTCCTACTTGGTACGTTATGTTGGAAGAAGGAAGCATGGCATCACATCTTAGTAAGTTATACCAGGTATGCTAATTACTTTTTTGTTAAAACTCCAACAGAGCTATGTAGCTGATATGAAGGGTTCGAAAAACACACCCATCACAGAAATTTAACTCTCTAACAACCAAAACTTCCCTTGGTAGTTTAATTTTATTGCTTGCAAAAGACACCAAAGTTGTAAGTTGTATCTACTCAGACAAAGATAATGTTTACTGGGCTTTTACAATATTTTTCTGGCAAATTTTGAAATGTAGCTTTTTCATTTAATATTCAACGTTGAAGTGGAATAAATGAATAAGCATTACTATGTCAAAAATAGTTATACATTTTCCCCCAGAATATCTATGTTCTTATTTCTTCAATTAGATTTTTACTGCGATACATTGCAAGTTTACCTATTATGGTCCACTGCTTACTAATTGATTATTTTTTCAAACTATTAGATTGTAACTTTGAGGACTCTGAGATATTGGACATTCCATTTGGAAGCTTTGTGCTGTTTAATAATTTTACACCACACCAAAGTCTGCCGAATACTTCATTGGATATACGATGGGCACTTGATTTCCGTTGGCAACCAAGTAATACACCAAATTGCTTTTATGATGTCAAAGAAACATGTCCTGTAAGGTCAAAAGATAATCCGAATATGATTCCAGATTTTGATACCTTTGATGGCATTAATAGGGCCGATCCACCAGGAAAGGTAAAATTACTATTACCACCTCTACCTATTCTGTAAAAAAATCTAGCAACAGTAAAATAAACAACCAACCGTGTTTTGCTAAGGTATTTTGCTATAAATCAGAAAAAATCCGTTTACCAAAGGATGTAAATTTTTTTTTATTACCTAAACTTCATTTGAAAACATAGAACGTTCAAGTTCTTTTTCAAGTTACAGGCACCCATGATATACCGTTCGTTTCATTCTACTTTTTAAAATTTTATAATTTTCTACTATGAATATATTATAATATACCAATATATGAAAAATGAAAATCTTAATAATTATATTCAATTAACTACCACACGAGTAGGTAAAAGCGTACCTAATACTACTTTCAATAGCATATTTAACATTACGTATAGCAGCAGTGGCTACTCTGACCGCTAGCTAATATGTTGCAGTTAGCAAATGTCTCAAATTAAAAATGAAAGTAAATTTGCTGCAAATGCTTAAACATTCTCTAGTCTGGAGTGATTTATAAAATCCATTTCACCATGACCTAGCTTGAACAAAACTTCATAGATGCCATTATATGTTCAATATTTAACTTTTACTTAATTATACCTACTACATATAGTTCAACAATCTGCAATTTTCCTAAATTTATTGCACCAAACTTGTGGTATCCATCTGAAAATAATTCATTTATTCTATATTTTATTGTAGATAGTCGATGAGTTTGATACCATTGTAAATGGTCCTTGGATGAAAAAATGGAAAATAGTTAATCATAATCGTCACACTGAAGCATTTTTTGAGTTTGAAGACAAGCTACGGGATAATGCACTAGTCAAAGAATAAACAATATTGCTATTCACGAGAGGTTCTGAAAACAAAAACTTTTTTTAATCTCTAATTTTAGACTATTTTTATTAGATACCTAATTTAAAATTACACAATAAACATTTAACAATAAATATAGTTCATCCAAGTACTAATGTAATAAAGGATAAAGTTATCAAGTATCAATTTTACAGTAGGTATTTTAAAAACAATTAATTTTAATTCACCAGCAAAGCCACTACGAGACCGGTTTCGACCTTATTGGTTCTCATCAGTCGTAGGCAGGCTCGAACCCGGACCGTCAGCGTGTTGGGCTGAGCTATCCAGGCGCTGGTGAATCTAAGCGCTAAGTTGTGATTTATACTAACTGTTAGTAGATAGTATCAACTATATTTAGCAACCTTATTAGGTCTCGTAGTGGCTTTGCTGGTGAATTAAAATTAAATGTTATGAGATTCTCATTATTGAAAAAATAATGCTAAATATGATAAATAGTTAATATTTACATATGATTATTTTTTAAAGAAAATATTTGCTGGTAAAATGTGTTAAAATGAGGATTAATAGCAATGACACCCATCAGTGCTGCCCCCAGAATCATTTTATCATTGAAGTCACCATTTACAAGGTGTCACAATTATTAGATCAGCATTTAGACTAATCTATTTGATATGCTGACAGCTGTCATTTAGTCTTCTGTTAGAGTCCATATGGCATTGCCTAAATCATCTCTCTGGCCATACCCTCAGATGCATGTAGTCAGTTCATAACTTCTACCATCACCACAACTTGGTCAGGTATACTCAACCACTTGCAGTCTATCTAGTTTTAATCTTCACACATTTTGATACTTAATTGTTATAAAGTTATCCATCTAGACAATTTACTATTTGGAAATTTAATTGTTTCACATACTAGTAACTATATTTTTTGAATGTACTGAAGTTGCTTAGATTTGCCATTTATATATCATTTATTGTAACCTCATATTTAGGTTAATTGTCAATGTTTTCATTTCTGTGAACTTAACTATTATTTTTTGTATATTCTACATGGTATTTATATATTTTTTATATAATTGTTTGTTTTCTTATTTTAGAAAAATGAATGATTCAGAAAGTGAAACTGTGGATATCAAGATTCTTCTGTTGATGAAAGAATACCCTAATATTATACCACTTAAAATTGATATTTCTTGTACATTTTATGAGTTACAAAAGGTAATCTAATATTTTAGAAAATTTTTATATATTTGATAGGAAGAATTAATATTTTACAAACTAAAAGTACTATAAAATTCTATTTTAGTTTAGATCGGATTTAGCTGGTATATGTTGTTTTACTTAGTGTACTTTATTCACTAAAAAGCTAAGACCACATAACATTTTGTTTGTTTCCACTCTGAAAACTTAAAGTAATTGAAAACGTAGATATAATCCTAACAAGGGACAAAGTAGATTTGACTGTACCTTGGAATTGTATAGTTTTGGATTAAAACGAGTAATTAGATTTTTTTATGGAGCTTAATTTTACCCTTGATGGATAAGGGGTGGTCATTTTTAAAAAATTATTCGAAAACGTCTCAACCGATTTCCGTGAAATTTAGAATCTGTGTACCAAATTCACTTGCAGAGTTTCTGATATGAAGCTTTTTGGGGTCGAAATCGACACCTGCGGTCACGAAGCCAAATAATAATAGAATTCGTTAATATTTTGTAGGTAGACTATAAACACATTGCTTAATAAATATTTCGAGTTTTTGAAAATATAGATTTTTTTACTAGAGTGCAACCGCTGATAGTTAAGAGAATGAATAATTTTTATTTATTTTTCGGCAAAAATTTATCAAATATTATTTTAAATTCATGCTTAACAACTTGTAGAAAATTTCATTAGAAAATATTGCTCTAAAAAGTTCTGAGAATATTTATGTTAAACTATATCCATATATGAAAATAGTACATTTAATTTTCTAATAAAATATAACTTGTTCATTTGAATGCCTTCATATTTGGCATATCTATTATTACCCGGTTTGTTATAAATGGAGCAAATAAAAAGTGATTGCTTTATCTAAAATCAGAAATTGATGTCTAAAATCATTCCAAAACCACTAGAAATGATCTAGAAACTAATTGTAAGTAATTTTATTCAATTAGAACGATTTTCTATTAGGAAATTCACATTGAAAAAAATTATGGACCATAATAGTGACATATCCAATTTTTTAAACATTATTTCTAAAACATTACTAATTCTAAATCTCATATTTGAGCAAGATGTTTCATTTGGATTTTAGAACCATTTAAGTGATATTGGCCAAAATTATCGAGTTTGTTGCCTAAAATTTATAATTAATATAGTTTCAAATGTATTTTTGTGTTTCATTTGGGTACCTACTAGACCTTTACAGCAAATTTTAAGTCATTCAGACGGACTTTAATTTTTTGGACCTGATGGCATCAGGGCGTTTATTTTTATTAAAACCTTCAATTTCTGTGGATGAATTTTTCCTAGTTACTTATGTACCAGATTTCAGTCTATTACATCCATGCGAAAAGATTTGTTAATACTTTTTAACATAAACATGTAAAATGCTTGTTTATTTGTTAGAAGTTAAAATAGTATAATTTATTGATTGAGTTACATATTTATACAAATTTTTATGGCCTTCCCCTGTCATATTGGATCCCATAGACCAGAAACCAGAAGTTAAATGTCTTTTCTTACATTGTAGAAGGTTTGGAAGTATGCATCAGAGCAGGGTGGAACTGATCGATTGGGACTCTCTGATGGTTATCATTTCGAATTTATCAGTGTCACTTCAGCATCCTCTGTGACGCTTTTCCCAAATGATTGGTACCGTCGACTTGACGATAATGTTCTTTTGAGGTAATGATTGCTCAGTCGTAGTTTTAGATTTTTGACATATAGCATCCAATGAGTTTGTCTATCAGTTACGTCTATTTTAAATCAAGGTTCATTTCAAAGATACAACGCTTCTCAAAAGAAACCATACCACTTAACTAAAAAAAACAATTTTCTTTGTAAGAAGAACATTGAGATTATTTTTATATCTAGTGAAATAAATCTATTTTTTATTGGTTATAATTTCCTGACTGCCAATGTTTATTGGATACTAAAATAAATAATTCAACTGCTTAGAATTACATATATATGTTATAATTCTAAAAAAGTTGAGCTATTTATTTTATTGCATATTTTGTACATACTAAAAATCGAACTTTATTAAAATCTGACACGGTTTCTTTTGTAGGGTTTTATCATTTCCTCCATTTTTTAACTTTAGATTTTCTTGCTTGAATTGTATTTTAGTCCCGAGTTTCCTACTCTAAACATTATTAGAATTAATCCAACCTTGCCTGGTCAGTCTGCAGAAGTCGATGCTATTAACAAGTTAGTTGGGCAGAGTAAGTGAACTTGTGTGTATTTGGTTCTTTTAGTCTTATTGACAATACGATGTGATAATTTTAAAATTACTTTTACATACACAAATATGCAATCATACAATAATATGTACTATCGATTATTTACACTTGAAAATGCAACGGCACCAGGTCCTGTAAAATGAATATAATAAAATAGTTGTTTCAGTGGGTCATGGTGTCATTAGCACGTTGGTTGAGGCTCTCCTTATTCTATGGTTCTGTAGTTTTATATATTCATACTACAGTGTTGTATATTTAATGTTTTTGTCTGTTTTCTTTTGAGTTAGACATTCAAACCATTTGTAAAACACGTGATGCAGAAGTTAAAATATTCCGAAATGAAATTCAACAATTGAAAGCTAACAAAGATAAAGAACTTAAACATTTGGTAGGTATGCTTTACTTATTATTTGATAGGTTGATGCATAGAATAGAGTCATTACTTGATGTATGTCGACATACTTAATGTTTGTGACATTAGGTACCTAAAGTATAATTATGATATGAAATCGTTGTTGCTAATTTGAATCCAGCTAGACTACATAAACCTGTGTTTACTTTTCACTATAATTAATTACGTATGTCATAGTTGCTTCTTTAGATAATAATGGTTTGATACACCATAGATTATTGAGCTGCATCTACCTAACGATGTTCTTGATGTCGACTTTTAAGGCGGATGTGATTGAGAAATTTCACTGATAGAATACCAATAAAGATTAGTTGTGCCTTTATTATCTATGTCTTATGGTTTGAAGTATAAAATCAACTTTATCTAAAACAAAATTTGTAGTTATTTGATTTAAATAAAATATTTTAAAATTAGAATGAGATGCAAATTAATAAAATCCAAATACACTGGAATGTAAATGCACTAAAATCCATCAGTTATGTATTGGGATACGTTGTGAAATAAAATTGGAACTCTATTGAGGCAATGATTTTTATTTTCAATTCTGTGATGTTAGTACTGTCGTAAGCTTGCCCGATATTTTATTTTATTTTCAGTTTTATATGTTTGGTTGCAGTAACGATATCATTCTATTTATTGAAGATGATTACCGGGACGTCATTCTTAAAGTTGTGGTCTTTTTAACTGAAATGAAGTATTATATGTAATTGTTGTTGTATTTTTCCAAAAACAATTGGCTTGAACTTAGTTTAAGACTAAATATGTTTGTTATGTATGTCGGTTTTTACATTTTAGGATTGGGAGTCCAAGGTTATGAGGATCCATCCATCAGAATTTTCTGTCAATCCACAAAAGAAATTTGCTAGTGAAGACTTCGGGCTTACGTTACATACTCTTCGTGGTGTTCGGGTAAAACCTACATATTTCTATGACCTTAATTTTACTTGCAGTCCAATATCTCTATTTAATCAGTTTGAACAAAATATTACGATATCTTGCGCTTCCTATAAATCTTCCATATGTTTTTATACGTTTGGCCGAGGCGAGGGGTAAGACTACACCCCTAAAAAATCCATGTATAGATTGGACTGAAATTTGGAAAGATTTTTCAGGGCCGACAAAAACATTTTTAATGTGTCCTGTTCCAAATTCGGTGGACCTCAAATGAGACTTTGACAAAAGTCATGAAATTTTACATTGATACACTAATAACTATGCAGAAAATAAATAAGTGTCATATTTGAATGCATTCCAATAAATTGTTCACTTTTATTGGCAAATTAATTATTCATTTGACCATCTAAGGTCCAAATTAATATTATTTTTCCAACCGCTAAAATTAGGCGCAAATTATAAAAACCCCTTCAAACTGCTGTCATATTAGTTTTGGCGAAACTACCTACATTTAGACATAAAATCGCAAGACACTTTTTGATTATTGTACAGAATTCGTGATGGTGATTGCCCGCCCAACTCAACCACGGCGCATCTAATAAAGAAAGAATATTGACGATAGATGCAGTAGAATATCCTCTACGAATTGTTTAAAGTTGCAGCTTCGATTTTCACATTTGGATTAGTTCGAATATTACCTAAACAATTCCACTTTCATAGCCCTAAGTAGAAAATTCAATTTGCCTACACTTTAACGTGAATGTGGCAGCCCAAGAGGCAGTATCCGATTTGGACATAGGTGCTAAGCACACCAATATTGTTTTAAAAAGAAATGTATAAAATTAGTTTGCATCTAATTGATGTAGATAACGCACTAGTTTCTTAAAATTCGGTTTTGGACATGGGAGACTAGAGCTACCCGAGATTTTTAGGGGGCTGTGAGGCCGTAGTTGGCAATACACTTTTTGGACATGGGTACTCTACGGATCAAGCACAACACATTTGCAACATACGGTTAATAAATGAATCAGTTTTGCATCGTAAACAACCAGCCGTGTATTTTTTTCCAATATAGGACCAGCTTTGAGACAAACATTTTTATCAAATTTTTAGGATAGCCATAGGATGTAATAGCCCACCAAACTGTCAGATCGATTTGGAATAAACTTCCCAGAGAAAAAGTCAATTAGAATTTGGTCTAAGTCATAAAAATCGATGTATTGAAGAAAGAGAATTAATGTTTACTATGATGTATTTTGGTTATTATTTGACCACATTTTTTTGATAAAGTGTATTTTGCAAAATTAGATCAAACTTCGATTTTTCAGAGGTTCGTCACATGACCTCATGAGGATCAGATCAAAATAATTTTGACAACAAAGCATCCTTAAGAAAATTTAGTGCGGTAAGTCCACATCCAAATTGGTGGAACCTATTCAAAAAAATATCTATAGAGGTACTTCTACCCCCCTTTTCGGCCATCGGAAGATTAAAATCTACTTTTCTATTTTACTTAAATATTTATTTTCAAACTTTTGTAACCCCAGCAAAAAATATTGGTCAAAGGCAGTCAGACGGTCAATGCAGTTTTAGAGCAAGTTGTTGAAAAGTACAACCTGCATGTACCTCCTGCGGACCATAAAGAAAAGTCACAGCAAGTGCTAAAAGTATACGGTCGACGACAGTACTTTTTGCTCAACAGGCCCTTGTACCACTACAAGGTAAGATATCAATGTCAAACTGATCTATGGTTTGGAAAAAAGATTTCCAGCGAAACCGGTTAATGCATATTACTATTTTGTTTGTATTTTCGTCAGTGGTCGTTATACTTAGTTTTCTAGGTATAACCTTACGTTGTTTTGGACAAGATTAAATAGCCACTACGTTTTTTGATAGTAGTTATGCAAATGTCATTTACTAGTTACAAAATAGTAATATAAACAGTGTGAAGGCGGTTTTTTTTCTCTGATTTGTACTACATTTATGTAAATAGTCGTCAATGTTGAGAGAGAGAGAGAGGCTGAAGATTTGTTTAATTGGCATGAAAATGGACAACATTCAAATTTTGTTGCAAAGTTTTTTTTGTATGAAAAACGTTGGATTCTATTAATAATTATTGCAATGGTAGATCTAGACACCTGGTCCCCTATGATCACGTGAAGGTCCTGTAAGAAATTGTCTAAGATATACATTTAGATGTTACGAAATTTGTGATCTGAGTGCAACCTGAGTGAGAAAAATTGATAATTAATTTTTTTGAATTACACAAAAACTTTAGAAAATTGTTACTAACTAGATGCCTAATCAATCTACAAAATGCCCTTAAACATTGATCCAACATGTATAGCAATGTAAAAAATAGCTTTTCTACTATGTGTTGAATTAGATCGGTTTGTTAAAAAAAGTTTTCTCGAATCTTTTTGCTAGTTGTTATTTTAGAGTCACTAACCCTGTCACTGGTGTTGAATTAATTGGTGTCATTGAGGTATGCAAACTCCGAGCAATCATCGGTTTTTAGGCTATTTATGTATGTTAAACACTCAAAGTAAAGAAAATACAGACGACACGATTTGCAATATGATTTGGTGACTTTCAGTAATTTTGTTTTGTTGTATTTCAGTATATTCAAGATTGTTTGGTCAAAAAAATATCACCTTGTGTTGATTTTGTTTCCCGTTCATCTATTCTAAACGAAACTTTTTCAGGTAAGGATGTTTTACATAAAAAATAACGAAAGAGTGAGATAAAAGGTCACAAGATTTCTTAGAAAATCTTCATTTCTATAATATTACGATGGCTGTCCAAAAGTAATGAAATGTTATTATACAAAAATTTATAAATATTCTTACAAGTTTTCTTACAGAAAACTCTTCTTTGATTTTGGAAACATCCAGAAGTCAAGTGGTGCCAGGTCAGGGGAGTAGGGAGGGTGTGGGCCAACTGAAACATTCTTAGTTTGGAAAAATTGTTTAATTAAGGCTGCTGAGTGACTTGAAGCATTGTCAAGGTTATTGATGATTTCTGGTGAGGATGACTCTCTTTCATTTGTCAAATGAGCTGATTGAGTATAAAGTCTCTGTAATAAGTTGCTTTCATGTTCTCATCTTCTGACAAGACATCAATCAACTCAATACCACTTCTACTGATGAAAATCGTGAACTTTTCCGGGATCTGGAGGAGGATCTTGCAACCTGTGGTGGTTCATCATCATCGACCAGCCCAACCATGTTCTTCGGCTTGTTGTCTGTTTGATGGAACATGAACCAACTTTCATCATCGGTAATGACGACGATTTCTAGTGACTGATAGCAGTGCTCAATATGCGAACTGTTGACTTTGGAATACAAAGTTCTATTACCGTCGATCGCCTGTCTTGAGTAGTCATTCACAATTTGTTATTGCATTTCCTGCCCTCCATCTGTTCTGTTTTCATCGCCCATTTTTTCACGTTTGCCTTCTTTGAAATCATTGCACCATCCTGTCACCGTTACATTATGTGAACTCTCTTTACCATATATTCGTACTAGTTGAGAATGTAGTCAGAAGTAGTCGGGCAGTCAAAAGTACACAAGTTATGAAAATCCAATTTATTATTAGATATTAAAATTATGTAC
>JAUYWI010058945.1:0-13562 GCA_034780595.1 Parotoplana pacifica | reverse complement strand
ACTGTATGGGATGGAGACTGTAACTACTACAAAAGGCAGGAAGAAAAGTTACAGGTGGCAGAGATGGTCCTTATGACTGACAAGATTTTGACAAAGTGAGAATGAAAAGGTGATGGAGAGGATGACCCATTGGAGAATTGAAGGGAAAACTAAGGGAGGTGAGGCTCCGGGAAGTTAAGACATGTGATGAGGAGAGAAGTTGGACTATGTGGGTAGGAGTCAGAAAGATAAAGGTGGAGAAGAGGAGGCGTGAAATACACAAACAGAAATGAGAAGACTGCATCCATGAAGATATGGAGAAGGTGGGGAGTCCGAGAGGATGATGTAATGGACCGCAAGAAGTGGAGGAAAATTATTCACTTAAATGTGGGAAAAGCCAGAAGACAATATTTTGAAAAGATATTTTTTCAAATTTAGTTATGTACTGAGGTATAATAAAAGAAAGAAAAATGACATTATCAATAAAATACTTACAAATTATTAACATCTACTCGTAATTGCAATTTTATAAATAACTATAAAAAACGTAGTTTTCTAGTTTCAAATACCAAAATACAGTTAATTCAAATAAATAGTTCTTTCATCAATAAAAGTCTTCTTCGTCTTTTTCTATCGGATCTTGGTTTTTGATTTGTTCTTGACTTTTGTACATTTCTGCAACCTTAAAAAAGTAAATAGAAAATATGAAACTAATATTGACAATAAGCACAACCAAATATTAGAGGAAAAAATCATGGTTTTCCTACATTTAACTTATCAGATGAGCTTGCCCTAGTTAACAGAATTTTAAAAAGATTCTATTTTTTCAATAATACCACAATAAAAATATTTTCGGAGTTCAAACTGATAAAATTCTCTCCTTTTATGGACTTCTGACAAATATTAACTAGCTCATTCCGATAAAAGATATTTAATGTCAAAATTATGTACATATTAATTGATTCATAACAATTAACCTCTTAGCTAATCAATAATCTTGAAAGCTCAGATTGAATACATAGTTTTTCAGAAAAATCTACCTATTTAATTTAGAAATGCCTATGTACAGTAGAGTCCGACAACAGTGACATCAGCACTAGTGACATCATCAATAGTGACATCATCAATAGTGACATCAACACTAGTGACATCATCAATAGTGACATCAGCAACAGTGACAATTCGGCTTTAGTAACAAAATTGAAATGTGCTGTCATAGACCATGAGATGTCAATGTCACTATTACCGGAGTGTACTGTATTTCCAAATGTATGTGATTACATAGTTTTGATTTGACCTTGAAAGGATGTTGAAGCCATATATATTTTTACACATCTTTTGGTGGGATTACATTTATTACTATGATGTTAGTACTGTCGAAGACTTGACAGATATTATTTATTATTTTGAATGTTTGCTACAGTAAAGATTTTATTATGCATATTGTACTCACAAAAATGTAAATATGTATATACACAAATTTAAAGTAGAAAACTGATATTCACCTAAGGTCTATCAATTGACTTTACATTGATAGAGATATATAATATGCCTGTAGTGAAGCTAGCCAATTTAGACTAATAACTTCTATAAAAACTAGACATTATTTTTGAATTACAAAACCATTAATATTAATATTTTTGTACTTTTGTTAGATGATTAATTTCACGAAACTTATCAGAAAATATGCTATATGAATCCAAAAATAGAACTATTTAAGAAAAATATTTGAGTTTCCCTATATTCAAGCTGCAATCTACCGTTACATTAAAAAAAACAAATGTGACAACAGCCTATAGATTTTCAAACGATTTCTAATAAAGAACCAAAATAACCACAGCATCGTTTCGAGTAAGGCAAATTCTCATGAAGCAGAACAGTCAGTCTATCAAATGAGAACATGTTTAACCAGAACATTAGAAAAACAAAAAGTAATCTATATTTAAGCTGATTTCATTAGTTTATCTCTTTTCCCCTGACGCAAACCGTACCAATAATTTACTGAAAAACAAATAGAAACGTGTTATAGAAAGTCTTCAAACAACAACAACAACAAAAACAGACTCAAAATACTCGTATAGAGCCAGTTTTTGCTAACTTCTATCTTGAACGAAACAAAATCAACCCATCTTCAAATAAAGTTTTTTTTACATAAATGTACGCACATAGAATATTTTTAAAACAATCTAATATAAGCAAATTATACATATTTTGAAACTAGAGAGAAATGTATCATTCAATTTTTAACATAACATTTTGAATAAAGGAAGAGAACAATACAATTCTTAGGGAAGAAAACAGTACTGGTAATTCAGACTTCTAATACACAGTAACATATTTAATTAGGTCTTCACATACCAACATCTATTATGGTGGAACAAAAACCTGTCAACTACACCATATTAAGAAATTAGAAAACGAAATCAGATTGTTAGCCCATTAATTATTGAAAGAACCAGTAATTAACTACGCAATAAGCATTCGCTGTTGCACATTGTAAATAGCGGTGGAAGTAAGTGAGCTATAAAAATGTGGGTAAAACAATCGGATTACATTCAGATCACGTTCAGAACTACATACATACAGCTAGACACTATCCTACCATTATTACAATTAATAATTAACAGAGTAGGATCAGAGTAGGGTGCCTCATATTTTAGCAAAGTTATGTGAAATCTATTCTGTTCTTTTATTTAATTGGATTTTCTATTCCAGTTAATAAGTATTCTTCAGTAGTGTAACATGAACAGAGATTACCTTTTTACAGCATAAACAATATATTCCTACCAATAATATTAATCTAGAATATTAATTTTATGCATAGATATTAAAATCATTTCATTTAACATCATGTAAAATGGGTGAATTCACTAGATACATGAATTATGTCCTTTAAATAATAAATATTGTTTTCTGGGCTTTGATTGATTAGTAGCAAAGCTCGATAATCAATTAGAATCAGAATACACTGAATAACAATCTATTACAATATAAAATCAGGAATTTAGTGAAACAAGGCAATACGCGTAATGCCTGAAAATCTGTCATTTAGTGAAATAATCGTAGTAAAAAAACATCTCCTAATCTGTGGAGCTTGGAGTGTCATTGAAGGTTGCTCGAAGTTGGAGATTATTTTGCTGCGTGGTTTAGTTTTTTATTATTTTAGTAGTCATCTAGATCTACTACAAACAAACACTAAGTCTAATGCTATTCACCAAACGACTGGTTTTCAGGCATGTGCAATGCCTATGTACCATACCTAGTCAAGCATATTCACAGATGCCCTAGTCCAGCAGCACATGTGAAGGCCATAGGTTCTCTACTCATACTGGTACTGGAGCACTAATCCCAAACACCACCAAATGTCTGGCTTGGATGGCTTAAATTCGTTCTATATTATTTTGTGCCTAAATTCTTTCTCAGGTTTAAACGCCAATGGCAGCAACTCTCAAAGTTGCCCACTGTTGTGACAGTAAGTGGTGATGCGGGAACCTGCAGCTAGTGGGGATGCCATGAAATTGGTGCTCCAGTGCCAGTATGGGTTGAGTGCCTGTGGCCTTCATGCTGGAATACATATGTACTGCTGGAGAAGGGTATCGCCATTTGTATCGTTGTGTATTTCACAGACATTTCTGTATTTTATACTATGTACCTCTTTAAATCAAGTGATTTATTAGTTTTTTACGATTGCCGTAAGTATTATATTCGGTCACATAATATCTGAACTAGTTAGTTTCATAAAAAAATAGGTGATAGAAAGTCGAACAATTGGCCATAGAAAATAGACTGAACTGGGTAAATTTGATTAGATTTTATACAAACTGTGCTGTCAATGATAATCGATTTTTCAAATTTTATATTATGTACATGACAAATATTATGACAAACATCATTTGAATATTATTCAGATGGTACAAAATCAGTCAAAGACAACGCTAAGAATAATTTGCCTACATTGATTGCACTTAATCACCTTAATTATGTGGATAAAATCATAAACAGTTGATTAAACCCCCAATCAATGAGAAGATTGACAACAATAAGTCATTGTATTTTCAGTAGGCATGCAGGATTCTAAATTACGTCTATTCCCAAGGGTTTTTTGTCGTATGTACGTACATACATAGTTGATAAAAATGTTTTGCCCCTAAAGCTTGGTACAACACGTACATACTTTCAGAAGATTCAATAGATTTTTTTTCTACAACTACGCTATTATGATGTCATTAGATTAAATTCAAATCGGAAATCTATACTTAATTATTAGGTGATAGTCAATATAATCACTATCACGAAAAAACACATTTTCAAGATAACTTTTTAAAAGTTGAACCAATTTTTAAACTGATTTTAAATCACCTAGCTATTTTATTAGGTGTAATAGCACCAGTCCAAAATTCTATTATCAAAATAAAATGTCTAATCAAAAACACTTAATTAAGCTAGGAAACATTTAACGAAGACTCGGGTTAAAGAAATATGTATTAGTTTTAAAAACAAAACACTAAAATCAAAATTTTAATAGGCTAACAAAACAGATCATAGAATACATGAGAAGCTGTTTTAAGATACGCTGTCGAAGGCTTGACAGATTTTAATTTATTATTTTTTAATTGTGTATGTTTGCTACAGTAAAGATTCATTCTACATAATATCATGCACAAAAAAATCTATGCCACAATTTATCAAAAAGAAAAAGTAACTAACAAAATTTCGCATTTGAGAAAATATAATTTAATAAATGAAGTAACTAACACTATTAAACTAAGGCAAGTGAAATTAAGTAGAGCACATAATGCATAAAACTAATTAAAACATCCTATTTCTAGAACAAGTCTATTTTTATATTAATTACGGAAAACAATTAACCAGAATAAAGCCGAATATAAAACCACACAACTGTTTCACACTACAGAAGTTAATTTGATTTCTAGTCTTTTATTACCTGCAGACTTTTTAACTAAAAAAAAAGACAATCACTATAAAATGGGTAGATCGTGTTTCGATGTAAAGCAAAATCTAGTGGCCCATGAAAACACTGAGCAACAAATTAATTTGAATGAACAAAATAATACAGAGATATAAGAAAACCAAAAGTTTGGCTATTTTCTTTCTGCATATATAACCAATCGAGGATTTATTCAAGTGAAATAAATATAGCATGCAGATAGTTTCTATAATATAAAAAGCTGACTAAATAGAAATATAGGTAGTTCCTAATAAGCAACTAATATTAATTAATTTTGATACTTAAAAGCCACTTTTATAAGCTTATAATTATTCATTTCAAAAGAGAAAAAGCGTTACTACCGACTGTGTTGATGAAATTGCAATTTGATCTAGTTAAAATACATTGGGCTGGTTAATGAAACCATCATAATGTATCTAACATAAATTACACAACAAGTGCCTACTAATCATATAAATTACTTAATAGCTTTTTCTATCATACTACGGTTTAGCTCAATGTATCGTACGAAGAATGTTGCAAAATATTGGGCTACTTGCAAAGTACTGTTGGCTTTCAGAAATAGAACGACTGGTCAGGCCAACTATCAACTCTCTCCTATTTGAAAAGTTGAGTTTCATTTTTTTAGTTTGCTACCAAATACCTAAACAGATTTTAATAGCATGGACATCGATTCCAGTTAAATCGACATTCAACAGACAAAAAAATAAAATAGATCTGCTATACTAGGTAGCCATGGTAAATATTAAAAACCTCTAATTACATATAAAAATCAAGACTGATTTCTGTAATTTCATTAAATTACTCAATACCACGTAACTCCTATTAATTATATTGTTTTTTTGTGAGGATTTTAGAGGTAATATCACCAAAAGTATACAACCGATCGTCCAGTTTCTGAATCAAAAGTGGGGATTACCCAATTCTATTAGATAACCCATAAAAAAATAGATATTGATTTCACCAGCTTTTTTTACAGGGTTGCCCCACTTCTTATCAGCAATAAAATTCCCGGAACATTGCCTGAATTTTTCCTTTAAAATTGTGGTCCAATCAGTGCAAGAGATTGTAAAAACAATGTTCAATCCTTTAAATTTTATTTTAGTGCTTTGCCTAGCGTCCTTTAAGGCGTTGGAGGTCCACAAAGATACCTATGCTGGCTCTGAGAGCTACTGGAAGCTATTTTACCAGGTCCCCGAGGCTAAAATATGCACCAAAAGCTTGGTAACCCATAATAATTACTATAAAATGTTTTTTTAGAATCTAAAAATGAGATATTGAGCTGATTGGAGCCATGTTTTGGTTTTAAGGACAACTCAAATAGATTCAAAATTGTTCTCAGCTCCCATTCTGGGACACCTTGACTCTTTCCAGTACCAAATATAAGCTTAGCAACCCAATATTATAATAATAAAGGAAGGATGGAAAATTGTCTTTAGAATATAAATATGGGATATTGAACTAATGGAAGCCTTGTTATGACTTCAAGAACCTACCAAAATAGCTCGCAGTACCTTTCATTATCTATCAAATACTGGCCATTTTGAGTGATGATGTTGTAGAAAAAAAATCTAAGCAATGATTAAAATATTTTTTAATCAATTCCTCCATTAGTCAGTTATTCAAAAATGGTATCATTATAACTGGCCATCTTTTCAGTCCAAAAATGTATTCAGCCCCACCCTGGGAACCAGAAGTCCTTTTCTTCAAGGTGGGTGATATCTTGTATTCTAAGTCATTAATTTTTGTATTTGTCAAGAAAGCTCTATTGAGAAAAGTCTATTTATGTTACCTCAACTTCGAATACAAAAAGTTTACAAACATAGACGAAAATGATCCAAACTGCTTTAAAAAATCCAAAATTCCGGAAAACGATGCCTGTTAACTTGTCGTAAGTTGTGTGTGGAAATGGTTTTGCTCAAGCTAAAACTGCGTCAATAGAAGTAATTTTCAAAAAACAAACCAGGGGTTTGCTGTTGGCTAGCAACTTGTGGAAAAGTTTGTCCAATTACTTTTCCGTAGCTGGCAAATCAACTTCAGATCTTATCTCTGGTAGATTGTCACACTACCCAGAAATGCCACATTCTGTCGAGGAACAACATCAGCCTCCTTGTGGCAACCTGTCCACTGACAATCAGAATATCCAGCAAGTGCTTGAAATACTTTTCGAATTCAAAGCTGGCCTTGTTTCCAATCAATAATGAGTCCAAGCAATCCATGTTGCAAACAAGGACACATCGGCCTGAACTTTTGAGGAAAATTCATAAATAACTGCCAGGACTAGAAGTTGGCGTGGGATGCAGACGTATCACACCTGGCTTTAGAAGTAACAAACCCAAAATTCAAGTCTCTGAGATTTTTCTTTGAATCAAGTCAACGGTGTAAAGAAGAAAAAAACTGCCACATAAAGCAAAGCAATATGTTCACAATCTAGGTGGAAAGGAAAACTTTGATGCTGAAAAAATTAAAATATACTATTAAACAAATCTCGTCTACTAGCAAAGTTAAATTCCGATACTATTCCAGGAATTCCTCCCAAAAAGCGGAATTCCCATGCTATTTCAGGAATTCCTGCCAAAAAGCAGAATTCACACACTATTTCAGGAATTCCTCCCAAAAAGCAGAATTCCCATATTATTACAGGAATTCCTGCCAAAAGGGCTGAATTCCCGGCGGGAATTAATGCTATGAAATTTCCATAACCATCCCGAGTTGGCAGCAACCCTGTTTTAGGCCTTTCTGGATGGACCAATCTATTTTCAGAGATGTGAATGACAGTAAAAAAACGGGTAGCTGCTCAGCTTAGTGCTTAGAACAAATCAATGTGGAAGTAAATAGCTTAGAAGTTGTTACTGATTGGAGCAACTAAAAGCCCGAAAATCCGGCTGAATGAACCACCTCTACAGCCCATGTGCATGAGTGATTGGCATACATTTTGTGGGAAATTAATTCCGGTATCCTTGACATTTATTTGACAACTAAAATGGTGTATCAAATTGGTTGCTGTATTCTGTGAAGTTCGAATATTCGCTATCGGGTTGCTTACCTGTTCGGCTTAAGTTGCATCTTCTGGCTTCTTGTCCTCACGAATCCGAAGAAAACGGGGAAATCTCAAAGATATTCCTTTCTCTGAATCAATCTAGAATTGAAAAGAAAATGGTTTAATTCAGTTGATAATAATATGTGCCGAAATCATATGTATTTTCTATCAATAATATTGTCTAGAAAACTGTTCTATGCAGAAAAATTGTTCCTCTTCCTCTGCATCTGAAATGTGTACATACCACCATTGATTCATACCATATTGTGTAATTTCTCAGATTGTGTTTAGTTGCTTCTTCACTTGAAAGTGCATTTCTAAACTAATGTGCATTTATAAACTTCTTTATAATGGATACAAAAGTTAAAAATATATTCAGGAAACGTATTTATTAAGTATTTATCAAGTAAGTCAAATATAATTTACACGAGAATTACAAGTGAATTGCACTAAACATGATACTTAATTCTCACTTAAGAAAAATCTTAAAGAAAATCGAATGAGTGTCTTCATACCATTTTATAGCAAATAATATTAGCTGAAAACAAAACACTAAATTAAGAATGATATTTTCAACACTATTTCACGGAAACAAACATTTGATAGTCAAAGTAAAAAATGTAAGAATAATAATTGTAGTGTTGTTGAACTATTTCTAAACGGTAGTAAATGTTTGTAGTTTTAAATAACAATCAAAACTGAAAATGATGGGTGTCATCTCACTGCGCCTTAATTATGTGTCTGGATCACTTTGCCCTATGTAAAAATTAAAACTGAAACTATCAATAAGATAGAATATTTTTATATACCTGGACAATAATAAAGTATAAAAATCTAAAGTCATAAAATAGGTATTAATATAAAATGTGATTAAAATAATTAAAAATCGAAGGTCATTAATAGATATCATTTAGCAAAAAATATAAGATATTGTATGAAAATACTGCTAAATAAAATTAATGTTTCAAAACCTTTAGACATTGAACAAAAATGCAAATTTAATGAGTATGCAAATGCCTTAAATTGTGATGCATCTATTTATAGACGTACATTGCATGTTCCGTTTTAAATAAAAGTTGTTTAGGGTTTTGACAATTGAACTACTAGATAGATAGAGAGTGTCAAATGCTAAGGGGAAAAATGTAAAAAGTAAATACAACTTAAAAGGTATCGTCTTAAAAGAAAATTTATAGGTTGACTGTTTAAAATTAATAAAAATACAAAATATTGTAACAATAATATGCAAGCTAAATTAAGTAATTGAAAAATTCAAAAGAAACACCTACAGTGAATTTATAAATAAAAAATATCTTTATAAAAAAATCACTAACGCTCACATCATTCTGATCCCGAAATCTTTAAATATGTATCAACTAAATTTCCTTTAACATTAGCTCTGCAAATAAATAACTACTCAACCCGATTTGCCTAGCGACCAGACGTCTCAACTAGTTCACGCATCAGCAAATAATGGACATGTTAGATTCAATTGAGGCACAAAAGAAATTGTTATTTACATAAACAGCATACAACCTAACACATGTTGTTAAAGTTCTACATATTTCTTAGCCAGTGAAAATATCTCTTGAATCCCACACACAATTCCACTAACAAATAACTAAAATAACCACAGCGACGATTCAGTCATACCGCCTAGCCCACTACCACTTTTTTAAAATACTGATAACTATTGTTAAAATAACACTAAAATTATATTTATCAGTAATAATTCGTTTACTATAGCGCAGGAACATAGCTACCTACTGTGGTAGTATTATGTAGACAAAAACTAGAATGAAAGAATTAAAGTGGCATTGAACATGCCGCACGAATAAGCCAAATGAAAACGAGAGAAAGAAACGGAAGTTAAATGAACTATAGACATAAAAAACAGAAAAAGCAAATTGTTCAAAGTAAACGGTACTAACAAGAATATAATATTCATATTAACATGAGGCTGCCCACAAAAATGAAACCTAACCAAACTAGTATAACTACTCACTTTCAAATTTTACAATCTGATACAAATAAAGCATATCTAACTATAAATACATGATTGGCTTCATCTATAGCTTAGTATTTAAAATGCTCAAAAAATGACAAACAGGTAACAAAGTGTACGAGGAGTATAGCAGACAGAATGGAATTGGGCAAACCCTCTCAATAATAAATTATTATGTTAGAGATTTCTATTTATAGAAAATGTTTTCTTTATAAATAAATGGGTCCCTAAATATAGTTAAAAAGATATATCAAACATGACCTAAATTATGTCAGAAATGACCTACTAAGTTATATGAAATATGACCTACTAAGCTATATCAAATATGACCTACTAAGTTATACAGAGTGTTCCATACGTTTTAATACAATAATAAATTATTAATAGGGGGCAGAAATTTGTCTAAATTAATCCATTAATACCTTTTTAAATCTATGTAACTTTAATTCAAATAAATTTGTCTATGTACATATATTTAACTAAAAATATTAATTATGTATTCGATTCAAGAACAAGTTATGTGTTGTGCATGGGCTATTAGCTATGAGAATGAGTCAGAAAACCAAAGAAAGTTTACTGAAAAGAATAATCGCGATGCACCTTCAAGGTAACAGATAACTTATTGGAAACTATAATTACTTAAAACTGGATCTTTATCAAAAGATCAGCCAAGGCAGGGACGTCCGATAACTGCATCAGGGGATCACAATCAGGAACTTATTCCGGGAATGGATTAATGAAAACCTCAGGCCTCAGTACGACGAATAGTCAGCGATAACGACATTTCAACAACAAGCGTATAATCGTTGTCTGATGAAGTTTTGAATGAAAGCATAGAAGGCCAATTTCTTGCAGACGGAGATGATGATAAACGTATGTAGTTTTGACAGATTATACTGGAACGATTTCAACTGGATCCTACGCGGTCTGGACATGGAATGAAGACAGATAATATTGTGAAATCTTGAATTTTCAACAAGATGGCGCTAGTCCTCATTACTCACTGACAGCCAGACAGATTTCTGATGAAAAATTCCATGGTCGATGGTTGGGTCGTCGAGGTTCGATAGAGTGGCCAGCAAGGAGTCCAGACCTGAATCCCTGTGACTACTGGTATTGGCCATATTTGAAATAGTTAGTTTTTGACAATAATCGTCGATTTGAAACCTTGCACAGTCTGAGACAAGTTATTGAAGACTAGATTCAAGATATTCCATTGAAAATGTATCGAGATTCCATGAGGTATTTCGTTAAGAGAATTCAACAATGCCAACAATCGGAAGGTGTATTTGAACAACATGTCACAAATTATTTAATGAACAATTTATACATGTTATTATCTGTTACAATTTTTTTTGTGGTAAATAATATACTTCTTGTTATAATAATATATGTATTAATTCTTGTACTAAAACTTATGGAACATCCGGTATGAAACATGACCTACTTTCTAAGTCATAAAAAAAATAATTCTTACCAAACCAGAGGCTGCCTTATGTGCAGGAGAAATACTCAAATCAGCAGCCTTCACTTCCCATACGAGAGCAGGCTCAAACCAATGATCGGGTGTCAATCCGGAATCATAGCGATAGTAAGACTTGGCGTGACCAATAACATGCTCCGATAACATCGAAGTGAGCTTATCGAGGTCTTCGTCTTTAAACCCAGTTCCAATCTAAAGATAATCATTACAAAGGTTATGTAAATCGAAAAAAATTCGATGCATAATACAAAAATGTCATCAAATTAATCTCTTTTAGCTAACAAGGGGATGCAGTTTGGTTTATTTTTAGTAATACATAAGTTAGTTGAAAGATTTTTAACAATCCAATACGTTCATGTAAGACAATCTCCTTTAATATGTGCTTTGTTGTCGGATTTATTTTTATTCTAACATTATTTATAATCAATACATAAAATTGAGATGTTTTTCATTAAAGGGCGCGATACGAATGTTGTACATAATAGATAATATGATAAAGTATTAGACACAGAGAGAAAACTGTAAGAATAAGAATCAAACCCAAATAGGGTTTAAAAAATTTATTAAATAAACGCATATTTATAATTTTATCAATCAATGTTTCTTTGTCTTCTTTTCTTTAAAAAAACAAACAAAACTAGCAAATCTGTTATAGATATATAATTATATTGCCAATTCTGTCTTATTATATTTTGTAATATGTAGTAGGCAGTTCAAATCTAACCAAATGTATAGCAATGTATAAATGTGTATATGCATATATGTACGTTCATAATAGATATGCAACAAAAACCAAATGCATTAATATCCGTCTGTTATAAAGAATTATTCAAAGTACTAAATTAAAGCTTCCCTTTCATTCTATTTGATAAGTCTTTTCAAGTATGTACTCTATATCCAACAATTTAATCTCCAACAGAAGCTTTTATAGAATAGGACGTTAGCAGCTAGAGGTACATCTTAATACTTGATATAAGAAATAACATCAGTTAACGGTTTCCTTTCCACAAATACAGAAAATTTACGGTTTCATTTGGAATATTTATCATTTTCTACAATTGTGGTTGTGTAGCAGTTGTGTCTTCCGATACTTAGAGAATTCTATGTATTTGTGGATAATGTTTTCTTTATAAATCAGTTACCAATATATATCAGACATGACCTATACATTTACAATGGGCAAAATATGTAGGAAAAATTAAATTAATTAGACAAAATACTACAATTTTTATTTAGATTGAATACAAATATGAAATTGATCAAGTAATAGAGAGGTAAAGATGTATTCTTAATGAACTATTAGGATAGTCCATACTCTTTGTTGAAGCTCGCTTTCACAATCTTAGGAGGAAATACAATATCTTCTACAAATAAGACAAATTGCTTTTTTCTACAAAAATAAAAATAAAAACGTATGCAGCAATGTTTTTTGTTTTTTATATAAAAGCTTATTTTGGTGAACAAAGACAAGACTGCCAATTATACTGCGTGTTTGCCTGCTAAAACAAAACATCATTAATTAATAACACACCTCACAATACAAGGTCGAGTAGGTACGACGTAGGTAGTTTGGAACAACCAACTCCTCACCTACCTTGCAGATAGTTTGGTATTCCTCTGAATCAGCATCATAACAGGCCAGCAGGAACCCGCCGTACTTGCCAGTTCGTTTGCCGGAACCGTGAAAGCCGCCAATCACAACCAGATCCAGTGTGTCGCCCACACCTTCCAGATAGTCTTTCTTAAGCTGTAACAGAAGGAATTCCACTCTATAAGATCATGCGTTAATCCCACTTTAATAGAAAAAGACACAAAATATCTATAAAAAGATGTCAAATTGTAAGTCATATTAAAGAACGATTTTATAAATTTCAAGATCAATTAAAAAGAAAATGTTAAAAAAATGTATAACAGGGATCACGTACAAAATGACATTAGTATCTAGCTACAATCGATTACCAGTATGTGATCTGTTAAACGTGTTTAAGAGTAATAATAACAAACAGGTATACTTTTGATAAAAATATACTACTTATCTATATTACTCGCAAATGATAGCCCAGGACAGCTGTTTCGGCCTTGTTGGGCC